>JASFAT010000245.1:0-315800 GCA_031353405.1 Baronia brevicornis | reverse complement strand
TAATATATACTCGTATTAATATTATTTATTTTTATATTATTATTTAATAGGTGAATACCATACCAACTTAAGCAATATAATTTTAATCTTTCATTTATTAATTTTAAGAAAGTTCTATAATTTAAAAATCAACATGTTTCTATTTTTATTTAATGAGGTTAATAAAATTTCTAATTGCAAGCATTCGGCGCCCCCTAGGACCCCGCGCCCGGTTGCGGTTGCAGCCCTTGAATCCCTGGGTAAAGACGGCCCTGTGGTGGACACAGTATTGATATGGATGATAGAAATTATTCAATTTTTATATAAGTACATATATAATTAATTTTTTGACATAAACAAATATATACATACACATACATATATAGGCATAAAAATACGAAACACAATAGGCCTACGTGTACTGATGTCAGTCAGAACTATAGCGTATTTATAATGCACTATTATAAAGAATAAAGTAATATAAGATACTAACTAGGTCAAGTAAAACAAAACACGTACATATACATGTAAATGTAAATACATTAAATATAGAAACATAAAAACATACAAATTGTATGTTTCTACTTTAAAACCGTGTCCATCCAACAATTGTCTGGAAGAAATCACTACTAGCGATAAGATCGGCCTTTGTATATAAATATTATATTATATAATCAAATACAGTATATTTTTGTTTTTGGTGTAAAATAAAGAACATATTTATCCATAAACTAGTATCATATAGGATAGCTGTAACACGGAGGATGAACATGTCTCTATCCCTTCCCTTTCACAGGGGGTTGACTATGTGAAAACTCACCCTGCTTGGAGTTTCTGATATCTAATTCAATCATCCTAAAACTTGTTACGAAGTAAAGTTACATACCTGCCATCTGTCGAGTAGCGATCCAGAATGGTGCGGTTTTCTCGGAACACATTACTACTAGTATACTACACATAACTATACTATAGTACGCATTACTATAGAAACAGCCACTTTCAGAGAGCAATATTAGAGATCAGGACCCCGTTTAGATAAATACCCATTAAACTATAATATTCTATTAAAAAAAAGTACCTCGATTTGATTGACGGCTGGTACTACTTTGCAGTTGGCCAAAAGTCTCTTCATTTGCTCCAAATTGAAATTGGACACTCCGATTGATTTGGTCAGACCTTTTTTCAGCACCGCTTCTAGACCCCGATACGTTTCTAAATAGTCTATTCTCTCATCCACGCCTTCTTGCTGTTAACAAGATTAATAAAAAAGTGAGCTTTGAGAAGTAAGGTAACACGACTCTTGCTATATCGTGAAAAAATAAGTAGCAATATAGTAATGACTTTGAAAAAAGTAATTGTTTAATGCACGTGTATTCTTTTGGATTTAAACGTACCTCTCCTTTAAACCCTAGAGTACAATTATTTACACCTTGTTGTCAAAATCTCCTTGTTTTAGCTTAGTTTTACATAAATGCAATGCAAATGCATGCAACCTTCTAGCATAACAACGCTTTTTCTCATTCGTTCCCTCAATCCTGAGGATCGTAACCCATAGGGTAGTCGGCACTGTCTTCATATAAATTGCTTTATACCAGTTACACATATCTAGTTAGGCTATAATTTTTTTTAACAAACATGGAATGTACGTTAACCCACCACGCTTGTCCAATGCGAATTGGCGGGGGCCCCGCTACTGAGCCAATTGGTCGTCGGCTATACATAGCGTTGGTTTTAGGTTGCGAAGATTTATCCTATCTACTTTCCATATTAGAATATGTGTTTTAGTTTTTCGGTCTAATAGTACGGTCAAATTAGCTTAGGTCGCAATAGGTGACCAAGAAAGTTAGCCTTTCTCGTAACTTCTCTTTCTGTGAATGGAGGCATTAGTCCGATGTACAGGACAGGGCACCAGCGACATGTGTCTCCAAAACCGTATTTCGAAATTTTTTAATCTTGTGACTTAATGATATAAACAAAGTTAAGGAATTTAGAAGAGACTTACAGAGATCGACATGGGCCAGTGGATTAGAACCAAATCCACATAATCCATGTCGAGGCGCTTAAGGGACGCTCGCAGTGACACCTCGACATCGGCTTCGTGATGATAATGTTGCCACACCTGGAATAGCGGACAGTTTTATTGTCAATATATGTAACGACGCAAAAAGCGAAAATGTAGTAAAATAAATGAATAGTAAAATGAATGAACGCAAAAAGAAAACTTAACACCACAGACAAAAAAACTTAAGAATTCTGCAAACATTATATCTGGTCACCCAAAATTCAAATTTTCTATTGGTCTTAGAGCTCTTAGACTCAGACATAATAATTTTTTCTAATCAGAATATCAAATATTTTCTTTTGACATATGTATTATTTATAACGCTTTCGCTTTTTTGGTTCGTTTGCTTTTTCGTTGGTGGTGGGTGAAATAATAATTATTATAATATGTGAAGAAAAAATTCTGTACCTACCTGTTTTAAAGCGCATTGTGCGCACGTAGGAGTGTGAGTTTTATTATATTTAAAGTTTATATGGAGTTCAGATTATTAAGTACGCTATTCTGAAGTCGTGTCGCAATGAATAAAATTATAATGCGCGCTACGCCTAATATAATCTCATGCAAACATTTTTTTTATTGTTTATTTAAAATATCTATTAAGCACAGTTGAAATATTTGTTTATTTTACCTTGGTTGTGATAAACAAGTCTTCCCTTTTCACTACTCCCTCTGCAATTTTGTTCTTCACTACTTGTCCTATCTCTGGTTCGACTCGATAGAGATGAGCTGTGTCGATATGTCGATAGCCGATGTCAATAGCGTAGGATAACGCCTGTACCAACTTTGGGGCGTCTTGAATTTGAAACTCCATCTTTAATAATAAAACCATATATTTAGAGTAATTTATTAACATTTTTAATGGGATAGGAAGACACGAGCACAGTCTTCCTATCCCATAAAAAATGGAGAGGCATTGCAAAAGGGTCAAGTCAGTTAGACATTCAGAAACTGCATTGAAAGTGTATATTATATTATGTTTTAAATCCTAGTTGAAACTGTAGTTATTTATAAAGAATAAAAAATAGTCTTTGGAAATCTGGATATAAATGTGTATGTCTATAATTATCTTTTTTTATGGGATAGGGATTGATCAATCGTGTCGCCTGATGGAAAGCAATCAACGCTCATAGACATCTGCAACACCCTAGGCATTGCAAATGCATTGCCGACTTTTGAGATAAGAGTAGGCTTGTTTTTTGAAAGTTCCAAAAAAATATAGCTGAGAAGGTTGCTGATTCCACATAGTGGTAGTGCGTGTAATGAAGTTAAGAAGAATCATCGAAGAAAATGAATGAATTTGAATGATGTATCTCGAAGATACGTCATTCGAACACACCTCCGATCGCGTAAAGGAAAATCAGGACGAGAGTGCCTTATGTACCTACTTAATAATATATATATGCACTTTACTGTTGACATGTCTAAGATTTTTGAAGAGATCGTTAGAGTTGAACTGGCGACGATAACAATACCAGGATGATTTCGTTTTATAAGTTTTAGAGAAGTATGTATATTTCAATAATTTAAGGGTGAATTTCAGTACCAAAAAATATAAACATTCATGTTTGTTACCTTTTCATCTAGTCCAAGCCATGTGCCGTACCCCAGCGCTGGTATTTCTTTCCCATTGTTGAGTTTAAATGTTGGAATGTTAACCTGAAATAAAACAAATGCATGTTTAATGTTATGGCAATGGTGCTCACTGAGCCAAATCGGCTACGGTAGCATTTTATGTAACACCCTCCTTTTAAAATTCTCCAAAACACCACATACAAATTCTACTCTTATAAAGGATAAACATGTTTTAGTGTAACCAATTTGTCTAAACTTTTTTTATTTTATAGTACAAAATGTTGTTTAGAAATAAACTGTTACAACGATGTGGATACGCTGTGTCGAGTGGACACGTATAAACGAACAGCACTAAGCTGTTGTTTTAAAGAGATCATTGACCCCTTTACCTTATATTTTCGAATTGTTGAGTTCAAGCTTGTACAACTAATATTCTTTCCTTTAACTTGGAGAACATTACGTATAATTTCCTGTAATGTAGCAGGTTATATAGGCATCACATCTGATAGGCAGCAATTTCCCGGAAGATGTCATGTTAGCTGAATCGTGTGTTAACATCAATATTATTTTTTGATTAGATAGTGTAGAATAATCTCTATTTTATAATAACTCTAAAATTTTTCAAAGACTCGAGGAAGATGCGAAATCGAGAATTCTATATAGAACATCAAACCCCTTTTTCAATGTCTCAAGATAACATTTAATGGAGAATTAATGTGATGTGTGAATGATGTGAGAAATAATATAATAATATTACAACAACAAAAGCTGATGATAACTTTTGATCTATTGTAAGTCGCTTCTGGCTTAATTGATAATGCAATATTGTGTTTACAACTTCAGTTGTATGTAGGCATACAATATGTATATTTATTAATATGATCTATGTTTTTATTCTAAATAAAAGCACTGTCCACACTATATGCTATTAGTTAATATATCTATGGCGACCTATTTATTTCGAAACGCCAATCTGCTTTGGTTAAGCTTGATGAGTTATAAAGTCTGGTATCGATTCCTCTGGAAATTAGAAGATCCTGTGCCCAACAATGGAAAATTTATGGTCTGATAAAAAAAATAGTCACCTATGGTATGTGTATTTAAACTTATTTTACATAAACTACATAGTTTAAGTATATTTGTTATATATGGAAAGCTTATGTAACAGTATGAAAGTAAAACAAAGTGATATACATTAATGCTAACGTAAATCGATTAATTCAAACTGTTTGTTGTTAAACCGCTGTAAGTATCGTTAGTTATCACTTTTCTGGGTTCCCTTTACAATCATTGATACCCTGAACCAAACTATGGAAGTAATAAGAAGCTACCGAACGGCAGTTTACGCTTAGTTCCCAACTAGGTCAGGGTTCACTAGTTACTGTTTTGGTTTCGCGTGTTTGCTATTAGTTGACAGCTACGCACGAGCATGCAACCGCCAATTAATAGATGAGGAGGTACTTGGCATTAAATCCTAACAATCTTTGTTACGTAGATTCTTATTTTTTATGGGATAGGAAACCAGACGAACAAGTCACCTGATGTGAAAGCAATCGATGTCGCCCATAGACAGTCGCAGTGCCACAGACATTACAGAAACGTTGCCGGAATTTGAAAAATGTTTAGGCTTGTTTTTTGGAAGTCCCAGTGATGTATCGGTTTGAAAATAATGTTAGAAGTAGCTGGTTCCACCGAGTAGTGGTACGTGGAAAAAGCTATTTATAGCAGGTATTCTAATTCCCGATTTTTTAAAAGATTTAAAACCGGATTTCCTGGTTACGATCAGAGTTTCTCGGACTAAGAAATCCGCCGGAGAACCAATCACCGACATATGTAGCTCTTCGAGTTAATAAATTGATAGTTGATGTGGCATGGGCTGGTTACGTTTGTCGGAGATTGGACACCCGTTGGGTTAGACGAGTAGGTAATACAGTGAAGAACGCGTGTAGGTTCCCACACTACACGTCGTGTCCCACACTACGTCTAGTGTGGGACATCCCTTGGCAAGATGAGGGGACGATATGCACAGAGCGGCTTGCACCTGACTGTACGCCTGCACCTGAAGATCGGGCTAAGTGGTCCTGGGTGAGGCCTTTGTTTAACAGTGGACTACTCTGGGCAGATGAATTTCATTACAAACTTTACATTGATTATTATAAACATTCTTTTATAACTTCCGTTATCTTATCGTTAAGAAGTTTGATAACATCGTTTCAATACATTCGTATAAGAAAATGAAGTTAGTTACATGTAAGAAATAATAATCCGAAGAATAATATTACAAAAAAGAAAATAAGTATAAAATTATTTCCTCAGAAATATACATCAAGTCTATTCAAAATTTGAATATTAATATTTGAATAATTTATATTTGGAGCTTTATATATTGTGTATGTTCACAAGTATAATTTGTGAAAAAGGATTGGTTTTTATATGATACCCGATGCCTGAAGAAGTGAAATCATTCGACAGAAGACAGAGTGGTGGTACAGATTGGTCTGATGACTAAAATCATTTATAAAATTGATAGTAGAATAATAAATAATTAGTAGTAGAATTAACAGATACGAAATTGGTACATAAATATATATGAAATCGAAATGACTTCGAATCGGGAATATGCAAAACGCTCTTTATTTTAACATTTTTGTGACTTGCTTCCAAAATCATTCTTTGTTAATGTTTTATTCATTTTCGTTTAAATACACACAAAACACACTTTTCCAAATTCTTATATGATAAATTTTACTATAAGAAACTAATTATTTATATTTTAAATTGACATAACGTTATTTCTATAACAAAAATATTTTACTTTTCTAACAAATTAAAATATAATAGATGATTTATGAGAAATTTCCAAACACTGGGAAAATAGTAATAAATGAACTTTTTAAAAAATCTTAACCTAATATTAAAAGAAATTTATTGAAAATGTCAATATTTATAGAGAGATGTTTTTCAAATTATGAAATAAATACTGTGGACTAAAAATATAGTAACTACGAGTAGTATAAAGAAACTGACCTTGGTCATGTCTACGCGCTCGGTTGCAATGATATCGTACCGGCCACAGAACAAGAAATAAGTAGACGAGCGGCCGGATGATGTCTTACAACAAGCGCCAATTTTATCATAGATTATAAATGAAAATGATTTTAAAAAAAGGTGTTGATTATTTTGGAAAGTTTTTAAATTAATTCATAAGTACCTCAAAAAACTGAATACTTTAAAAAAATAATGTTTATGCAACTTGTACTTTATCTTCATGTATATTTAATTCCCTTCTCTCTCTCCAAAACGCTAATACTGGTCACGTGGTTTGTGAACAAGTGACGGTATTGATTATTTACCATTTAAATAGTTTATATTATATCATGTATCTGTTTCTGTATTAAAAAAAATAAGGTATATATTGACGTCTATAAAATTATCTTGAATATTATTTGTAAGGTTCCAAAATTCATATCCAAATTTCTGATATTTAAAAATAGAATCTACTGGTATTAAATTGAATCATAAAAATAAATGGACAATATTTCAATGCGAATCTATTAATGTTAAACGTTAATTATTACGCTAATTCCCTGTAAATATTTCTTGTGATTATACCAAATAACACCGAATAATTTTCTGTATGCATTTCAGTCCAATAAATGGTAGATGATGACGCTTTTTGCGATAATCTTTGATCGTATTGAACACAATATATTAAATACGGACGTCGTTGTTATGGAAATATATAACAATTGCTTATGATTGAAACATAATCATCAATGATTTGGATAAATCTGAACTTTATGAGCTAATTATTTGTTAGAAATATATATTTTTACTTAAGAGAATGTAGTAAAACTCGAATAAAATTTTGATAACTTCAAACGGATCAAACAAAATTTAAAAATGTATATATAATCATTAAATATGGGCACGTTATTGTTAATTTCACTTAAACTTTGAATATTCGGTGCTACATTTTTAGAAAATGTAGCCTGGAAGAGAATTTAAAGAGTTAAACTCTCTACCTTACTTAAGCCTACTTTTTTCATTTCCATCTATTATACTTACATATTTTACGCAGGCTACGAATATTTTAATAATAGTGATTATAGCTATTTATCTGGATATTACCAATATTACTTAAATTATATGTAACTAATCTTATTAATGTCATTTATTTAGTACGTTTAAATAAAAAGATAATGCTGTTCACAGCGAGTACCTAGATAAGAAATAGGAATTAGTTTGGAAATTATTTCATATTTGATTGTGTCATCTCTAATGAGAATAGAAAACTATTTCAATTTATAGTTCTTATAAAGATAGAGCACTTTTAGCACTTGCTACTAGATGGCACAGAAATATAATTTTGTTATTGTAATATTATTTCTACTTAGTAATAGTTGCTGCACGAGCAGTGGGGTTCATCCCCGAGGCTCGATCCCACACCTCTGCGCGGGGTGTGGACGTCCCCGATTGATTGATTGATTACTTAGTAATAACAGATGGCTTTAACAGTAAAATATATTGTAGTATTGTTTAAATTTATCTTCTAAATGTAATTCATTTAGTTACTCTACGAATAAATAAGAATTACTTATATACAAAGATAAGAAATAAGAATTAGCTATTTATAATATATTTGATATTATCATCTCTTATGATAATAAAAACTATTTAAATTTATGATTCTCTAAGATTAGAGTACTTTTAGTTTTTGTTACTAGATGGCGCAAAATATGATATTGCAATATTACATCTACTTAATAACAGATGGCTATAATAGTTAAATACAATTGCAATATTGATTAAAACTTACCTTCATTTAACTCTAAGGGATATACACGTTTTATAACATAATATTATTCATTTTCAGTTTTGTTGATTTAATTTATTTTTTTTCTTAATTTTATATTTGTCAATTTATCAGCATTGCTGTCACCTTAATGATGCATGCATCGGAATTGTATATAATTATAATACTGATTTTTATCTATAGTTATAATTATAATACGGATTATGAAGATGATATTCTATTAAATATGATGAATAACTGTCAAAATGTAATTCAACTACGAAATTATAATAATATTACTTATTAGCTGTTTGCCTGATCAGATTTCTGACTGGGAATGCGGTACGGTGTTGTCATACAATCCTAATGTAACTAGATCAGGGGTCGAATGTTGAAAAATGTGCAAAACATGTGCATTTAGACCAGTCTGTTATAACCTTGCATTGGCTGTCACTCAGTGTATGAGTTTACTTAGTTATGTCGATTTTTAATTTAAACAGATAATTTCTTTGACACTTAATGCTTAAACAAATTATTTTGGCATATAACATTTCAGTTACATAGCCATAGTGTAATTATGAGATTAAAAATGAGCAATAAAAACAATTTTAATGCAAATAATGAATGTGTAATGTAATATGCAAAACTCCCGGGAAACTGAGCGTAACCTATTAAATAAATTTGTCAAAACTTTAACGATTGATTTTACTTTAGAGTGGTAAAGTCACATTATTGATATCTACCATAGCTGTTCTTATATAAATTCATTGCAGTTGTCTTAAATAATGTAAGGTAGTTTTGTTAATATCTTACTCGTTAAAAAGTCTTAAGTTGTGATCACGGATTGTACACTTCCTTCTAAAGTGCTTGAGGAAGGTGATGAACTATCTAGAACAAATGCTGCTTATGGAAGTCGGTCTGCTCAGGTTTGTTTTTAAATCCTTCCCCCCGCCTAATATTATAATTTTTCTACACAACCGAATGTATTATTGATAGTCTATTACATTTTTTTTACAAAATAATGTATCAATTATAGTATTGTTACTAGAAAAAAGAAACCATAGACTCGACCAATACTCGAGGAATTCTTTTCTTCTTTTCGTTTCCGTTTGATGAACCTCTTTTCGAAATGTAAGTGAAGATTTCTTCTCACGATGAAAAGCGAATTACGACTGCTAGTAGCGGTGTGAATGTCCTTCAGGTAAAAAGAAAAATGATATAATAGATTTTTCAATTGGTCTATATAAATTTTATGATTTTTAATTAGGTTATATACTTATCATCATCAAGGCATTACAGCCGCGGGTGGGACTTAGCCTGGTTCAGTAAATTTTTCCAGTCGGATCATTTTTTTAGCCCCAAGGCAATCGGTGTGAAGGGCTGGAGGGAGGGAGATTATATACTTAGTTTTTGTTTTAATAATACATACACATTTTCACTTAATACATATAATTCAAGCGTGTACATTCAACGATTAGGAGCGAACGTCAAAAAAAAAAGAATTTAATAGTAGGTAAGTCCTAGTGACTCGTAATAAAAGTTTAATTAAAAAATACCAGTTGAGAGCTACTTCATTGCACTGACTCAGGATTACTCTTCAGTTTTATGTTATACTCAGTTTGCTTTACGAGGGAAAAAGTCTTATTTTTCTGCCCTTTTTTTCTCTCGTGACAGCTACGAGATGTTTGATGGTGCGTTTAGTCTTGGTGTTTACTTAATCGGTAAATTGAACGAAAAACATTATCTATAAATTCTATCAGCTAGTCGAAATAGATCTCTGTATATATTAATATGCGATATATTGAAGACCGAAATAGTATAGTGGCCAATTGTTCGCTTCCGTAGCCAAGGTTCGTAAGTTTGATTCTCATATTAAGATACATATTCGAATGGCTTACGGGTATTTATTCTGGGTTAAGCTGTTTTTCCTTGTTATTTTTGTATTGCAGCAGCATTTAGGAAACTTCGTCAGGTCTTCTCGTCGCTCATACCTCAGAGCCCGAAGACAAAATTCTTCGACCACTATGTTTTATCTGTACTCTCCTACGGCGCCGAAACGTGGACGCTGACAGTCCGTCTGTTTCACAAGCTTAGAGTTGCTCAGAGAGCTATGGAGAGAGCTATGGTCGGAGTTTCTCTGGTAGATATGATGCGGAATGAACACCGCCAGGGAATTAAAGTCACCGGGCTGGTCACGTTTGTCGGAGATCCGACAATCGTTGGAGTAAACGAGTGCTGCAGTGAAGACCGCGTCTCGGTAAACGTAGTATGGGACGCCCCCCGGTTAGATGGTGCGACGATCTGCGCAAGGCAGCTGGCAGAAACAGAATTCGTGTAGCCAAAGATCGGGCTAGTTGGCGCTTCATGGGGGAGGCCTATGTCCAGCAGTGGACTGCCGCAGGCTGTTGATGATGATGATGATATTGAAAGAGACACAGGGAACCCTAGTGTAAGGTTGTATGACATTTAATTATTTATTTATTATGTATATAAAATATATATTTATAATGGTTATGTAATAAACAGCAATATTCTAATTGTTTTGAGGTTGTGGGTTCAAATCTATATACTATTGTATTATTAACATGAGAAATTAAAAAAAAATAATTTTGTATAAATAATTTAGTAAATATCTTACGCAAATTTAAAACATATTTTATTTAGTTAAGAAGAAACTTCTTAGTAAATTCTTTAATGCTGATCTATTATTATTATTTTTATCTGTATTTCTTTTAAATGTCAAATAAGATCTCGCTCATTAATTGAAATACATTCAAGTTAAGTCAATTTGCCCAACTAAACTTGCCTATGGGAACGCGTCAGCCATCTTAAAATATCTACTTTTAAAGCAGTGACTAATTAAAAAACGCCCTTCTTGGTAGGTTTTTTCTTTGTTTGTGCAGGTTCATCCCCTAAAATGTCGGCGTGCAAGGTGAGATGAAAGTAGAGAGAAGATAATTATAATTGTTTTCGAGGAATGACAAAACTCTTTGAGTCATTTAATTTAATTTTTGAATCCATATATTAATACGCTTAGAAAAAATCTTGTACTTGCACACGGAGGAGTGTGAAATAAAAAATAAAAAATAAAATAAAAAAATATATGAATTACGGTAGGAGTTCCATATAAAGCGACTATAAGAAGCTTATTTCATTTTATATACTTGATGATTTTCAGTGTGATTTTCAGTATAAAATTGACCTAACTCATTTCTTAGCGTCAGTTACATATAAAGCGACTACATGAAACTTATTTCATTTTATACACTAAGAAGATTTTCAGTGTGGTTCTCGGGATAAAGTTGACCGAACTCATTTCTTACCGTGAGTTACATATAAAGCGACCATGGGAAGCTAATAGCATTTTATACGCATAGATGATTTTCAATGTAGTTCCCGGTATAGAATTGGCCCACCCTACTCTATTTCTTACCGTGGGTTACAATATGAGGCGACTATGGGATCATACCGGTATACTGACAGCGGCATCTATCTGAGTAATTACAACAAGTCCACCATCTTCAAATCGCCCACAAAGCGTGTTGATTAGTGCAATATGATTTTAGTCATAACACAAATAGCTTAGTTGTTAAGAACTGTTTTCACGATCTTATATATATATATAAGCCTTGATACCTGAGTTGGAATGGTTAAAAAGAATTCTTTCTAATAATATCTATGAAAAAAAAACGTTGCTAGCCACATTTTTAAATATTTCTAAATTATAAGGAAGGCAAAAGTCTAATAGTAGGTAGTATTGATGGATAAACTTAGGATAGGAGGATAACAAAGATTATATGGGTTTGGTTATTCAAAATTTAAATATAGTGTGTGAGTGATTATATTATCGATACGGGATGAACATGAAGTGGAATTATTGGAATATTATTGGATAATTATTAAAAAAAAAATACATATAAAATATTAATGTGAAAGTTATACATGGATAAATATTGAGCCTTGTACTTTTTATACTTGTATAGCATAAAGAGCGTGAAAACATAATTATAATATTGTCCAGTCTTGCTGTAATTAGGGTTACATTTTAATATGTTGCATGAATTAATTAGATTGATATAATTTTTATATGTATTTATAAAATACAAAAATTACTGTCCATAAATAAATAAGCCGAACGATTGGCTCAGTGGCGGGGCTCTCCGCCCGCGGAGTCAATGGTCGCAGGTTCGATTCCCGCATCGGAATAAATAATTATATGGATTTATAAATGTTTATTCCGAGTCTGGTAACCCCCCCAATCCGCATTTCCTTTCCTGCTCTTTCTATTCCTCTCTATCCTTTCCCTTCCTCTCCGCCAATCCACGGTCTGCCGTGCCAATGGATGCGTGGCTAGGGGCGAGCCTAGTCGTAATCGTCCTGATCGTCCCGGGGTCGGGCTCCCCCGGGGACTATGGCGCCTTACCTCACCATGCAGGGCTCTGCTGGGGCTGACCTCCATTCTCCCTTGCGGCTCGTGGGATTCACTAAGACGAATTTAATATACCTAATTTGTCGAAAATGACGGTGACGTTGTTCGCCACCCGTCACGTCCTGATTGTCACGAGGGCGAAAAGCGACCAATGACGAGCCGTTTCGCTGCGATGAATGGCAGCGGATGGAGCTCTGTGGTCTCTGCCAACCCCTGCGGGGGATAGGCGTGAATATATAAATAAAAAAAAATAAATAATAATAAAAACCTAACAAAAGTAAAGACGTAGAAAGAGGTGGAAGGACTGTGTCGAGGAAGATTTCAAGAGTATAAAAAGATGATATCTTGGTGAAGGGAGGCCAGTGCGATATAGAAAAACAGAAAAAAATAAGTGTACTTGATACGTTTTGATATTGGAGGGTACACTCTCCAGAGTATTCGGCGGGATTTAACGTGAAAGTGTGTCGAGTGGAATGAGCGACCCCTCTTCTTTTAGATATTAGGGTTGTCCCCAACATTTATGTTGTTAATATTTTTTTAATATCATCATTAAACTGTCCACTGATAAGCATGGTTGAAAGATAAGGGGATTTACTTGCATTTTGTCACCTTAAACGTAAGTCTTATTTAAAAAAAATCCGAATGACGGGAAGATACGTTAGCTTTGCGCGGTAGTTCGTTTTGCAGTTAATAAAAACGCTAACGCTGTGCTTAACAAAATAACTTGACGTGTGATCTAGATACTACACTTAAGGCAAAAAGCGATCCGGCTCTATTCTATGCCGGGAATCATACCGTGAATATATTATTATTATTATAAAGAAAAATCTGGTATTTAAATAAAACGTTTAATTTACTTATAATAATGAGTAATTAAGAGGAAAGTAATCAAGAACATCATTTTATTGATACACAGCAATGAGGAAAATTAATATCCAAATACAAAATAAATATCTGTAGATCATACAAACATTTGCTCCAATACAAATCGATTGCGAACATTGGTTTTTACATTGCCAACATTGCGAACATATTTTAGTTTTCATTAAAATGGTTTTTGGGTGCAATTAAGGTGAAGCTTTTAAAATACTTAATTTAAGTTTAATTTTGTAAAACTAAATGTATTTTTATAAAAGAGATTGGCAAACTAGCCAGTCACCTGCTAGTAAGTAAGCACCGCTTCCCATCGATTATATCTGCAATATCAAAAGTACCGTAGATACTGTGCACATATTAAGGTAAGGATGTAAATAATGGGAGAGGAAAAATGAAGTAATGGGCCTACCCAATTTCTTCTAAGGGAGTAAAGGAAGGAGAGTTGAGTTGGCTCTCTTGATCCATCCAATCATCGTACGTAACGTGGTGACAAAGTAAAATGATACCACTTGGCGTGCATACTATGTGGGATGTGGTAATTATTTTCTCGAGTCGGTTTATCCATACTAGTCTCACAACCATTCATAATAGGCTTGTTTTTTAAAGGTTTCATTGAAATACCGCTGAAGGTAGCTGGTTCCATAGAGTGGTGGTGCGTAGAATAAAGTTTCTGGAAAAACGCACCGCACTGGATTGCCATTCATCCAGATAGTGGGGATGAAACTTTTTTTTGGTGAGTTGCTTGATGGCATAATTCAGCGGCAAAAATTGTTTCGAACAATTCCTAAGAGCTATTCCTCCCACAGTAAAAGTGTGTTTTTGTGCATAAATATAATTATTTTCCTATCAGTCTTAGTTGTATCAATATCAGGACATAAGCCTTACTCGAGGCGCGCCACCTAGCCCGATCTTCGGCAACACGCATCCAGTCTCTGCAAGCCACTTTGCGCAGATCGTCGCTCCATCTAGCACCCTACGTTTGGCGAGTCGCGGTCTCCACTCTAACACTCATCTACTCTACTAGGTACTGGGTTTCTATGTTTTTAGGTCGGTATGAAGGTAGAGAAGTTAAGATGGCATTACCTTAATTAATGCATAAATTTTTTTACTTTTCCTTTTCACTTCCTTTATTTCGTTTTCTCCCTCCTCCGTTTTCCTCCCATTACGTCCTTCTTCTCTTCTTTTATCTTATATATTAATCATATCCTAACTTCAAAAGTAGGCGAACCATATTAAGTATCCGGAGTAACTACTGCAGATGTGCAGGAGCGGCGCTGGTTGATTACAATCATGTGATCCAATTCCTCATTTGCCTATTGCTTCCATAAAAAAGATCACAAATAAAATAAAACCATGTTCCTTCTATGATGGAAGAAAATATTTATGTAGCCCATTAAAACATCTCATTAAAATAAATAAACTTATCAAGACATCCAAAAATCATCGCGGACAGCTGAGGGATATTTTACATACACAATGACGAAATGACAACTTCACCTTTATTTAAATCCACCGTACAAACAAACAGACATTACAATATAATAAACTGTCGAAACTAAAATAAAAGCACGACGCCACAGAATTTCAACGTATAAATAGGCAAAGGAAAGTATTGTGGAGGGCCCCGCCCAGGCGTGAGTAGAAACCACGCCTTCACATAGAGGGGATGACCAGTCTGATTCGCCAGTCGGTACAAGCATTCGCGGATCGCGTACGACATTTCAGTGGCCTTAACAACGGTTTCCATTGTAAAAACCTGTCAAATACGGTATTTATAACCTCAAAATATAATTACCGCGAAATTTTGACAATTTTACTTTTTAAAAATTAGCATATGATCGTAATAATCTTCCAGTTTTGTGCCAGTGTGTGTACTGAGATGTATTGGTTGTAAATGTTGTTTTATTATATTTTTGTATTATGGATTGTTGTGGGACACTCAGGAGGGCAGATTAATTAAGGTAGGGAGTGTTTTTCGCTACTCAATTATATTTGTCAGAAGTGTGCCCTAAAACTATATAAGGAAAGGTTTCTTAAACATAATTAGGCAAATATTATATGTACGTCTTATTCAAAATAAATTACTGTTCATTTGTTATTGAGTTTGTAAATATTCGTAAACATTAAATATCATTTGTTAATAAAAGCAAGGGACTTAAAATCAAAATATTTAAATATATACATGTATGTAGATAAAGGAATTAAATTATCAAGTAAAACATTAAAACATATTTGACTCTATGTTCAAAACGATATATTTTCATTTATAATAATAACATAAATCAATTAGACGTTTGATCGAAAACTTAATTTATATTAACGATTTAGAAGTAGTTTATATAAGGCCCTAAAATCATCATATTGTTCAACTTTTATTGGCATAAAAAGTTGGGTATCTATGCTAAGCATTAGCAATCGACGAGTTAAATTTATGAAACTAATAAAAAAAATGCGTGAAAAATATAATATTTGTCACGAACAGTGACAAACTGATAAATATAATTCCAATATTGTCTTTGTCTTTTCATTATGAATTTTTAGCGCCACAAGTAAAAACCAGTTTGGGTTTTTTTGCCTTTAGGTAAAAACTTGCATATTTTTTATGCTCTGCTAATATCTTTCTTTTAGAGTTGATAATTTATGATATATTTAAAATACTTAATTATAAATATTTATTAGATAAAACTGTTAAAACTTAATTTTACACTTACAACAAATATAAATTACATATGTCCCACTACTGGGCCTCAATAATTCTAGGGAATATGGATATTAATCCACAACGCTTTTCCAAGGCTGACTGACTGACTCGGAATAAATATCTGTAGGTCATACATACATATTTATGACGATATGAAAATTGAACCCACGATTATGAACTCAGAAATTGGTGGCTTCATTAATGAGACATTTATAAAGTTATTGATAATAATAATGTATGCCATAATCTGCTTAGTATAATTCAACAAAACAAAATAATAATAAAATATAAGGTAATTTTTATAGATATTTGTACCTTAAAAGTCTATTTAAGGCACTTAAATTATACCATTGCTCTATGATAATAAGTTCAATAGATTCCATAAAACAAATAATCCAAGCTGTAAAAATAATAAAAAATGAATTGAAATACCAACTCCCTGTTCGACACTTATGTTTTATCTTTGCATAGAACTGATCTGATTATTTATCCAGTTTCAGTAACTTAAATAATTAAAGAATATGTCCTTTATATATCTTTGTATTTTAGTCAATCTTTAATATGTTTTAAAATTAATTAATTAATTTTAAAACATTACGAACTACCTAATAAGAAATTTAATTTAAGTCCGACTCTGTCTCTGTTTTATTATTTACTATAACTTCCTATTTTAGGTGTGTTTACAGGTATAATACTTGTATGTTAATAACTTTTCTTTTATTTTCATTATTAAGTTTTGCATACTATATCTTCGTAAATAATTTTATAATTTGTATATTTTTCGTTCTAATGAGGTCAAATTGTAAACTTCTTTTCATAATAAGTATTATTAATCACAAAAAATACTGAAGAACTGATTTCATAGACAAACTGTCATGCGTGGTTCCCGGTTTAGAATACGACCCCTACATTTTTACTGTAGATGTCGTATGAGGCGAGTATTGGAGTGTATCAGTAGATGGGCAGGGGCGTCTACATGCCACAAACCAATCTACGACCCCAATCCGTCCGTTAGGGTTGGGCAACTTATGAATTTTGAGAGAGGCAAATGTCCACCAGTTGAATGATGCAGTTTTCATGGTGAGAATAATAAATTGTAATAGGCCAGTAATAGGCATTAGCGTAGCTTGCTAACTGTTCAACTGTGGGTAAACCATCTCAGTGTAGGTGAGACCTAATCCAGCATGTACCAGCGTTTTTGATAATATTTAGAAAAATAAACGTATCCCGGTTTTTATTCTTCTTTTATTGATTTTTTTGCCAGCAATTAATCACTCACAATATAATTAATATGTTTAACATCGTTTACGCTATTAAATTGTTTGCACAGTTGTATTGTTTTAAATTAAAAGCCATTTTATAGCGGAGTCCGGTTTTTGTTATTTATGTTTATTCAAATGACTTACATTTTCACGCCGACCGACTCGTCCGCCTTTGTGACATCGATACGTTTTTATAACGCCGTATTAAAACATTAATGTTTAGTTTATAGTTTCAATTTTGTTTAAAAATCTTACATTAAAACGAACCTTTGTTTAAAAAAAAGTTTCATCCGACATTAAAATCTGACAAGATAGCTTAAATTAGCTCATGATAAATATTTTTGTCTGTCAGCGCAAATTAAGTATAGGTACTGGCCACGTACAATAGTATACCTTATAAAGTCTATTAACTAAAAAAAAAGATAAAAAAGCTACTTTTTTGAATAACCGAGATTCAAGAAAACCGCGATTTCAAATGTTAATATTTCAAAGGTATGTGATATATAATATAATGTATTATTATATTAACGTTTGCAATTATTAATTTTATAAAAATGTGAATATGTTTTATTTTATATAATAAATAAGATTAATTCTAATTTCTATTAGGTCAATATACACTGGGTATAAAGTATTTTAAAAAAGACGAATCCATATTATGTAAAAATATATCTATACTTTAAGACGACTGTATTTTTATTATTTTTAAACTATTTTCTATAAATAAACATGTGAAATGTGAAAGTACTAACGTATTCAGTTCAGGACACGTATAAACGTTAAAACAGGAGATTTTTGGACAAATAATATATTTTTTTCATAAATTTATGCATCATTGCCCTAAGTAAAAATCAACTGCTCACCGGACGAAGCGCGGTAGCTAAGCTACCACTCAGACGCCAGTTTTCTGCGGGAGTGTGGTACTTCCCCTGGCGAGCCAGCCCATTCATGCTTCAGACAAATAATATGCCATTCTTGTCAAAGTATTCGTCTGCTGAGTGACTCTACCACTACAGAATTGATTTGGTTGTTGATTGATTGAAGAAGAGAATTCTAATAATATTCCTAGAATTCTTTTTTTTTAAATCATACAGCACTTGGTTATTTCGTCACGGACGTACATACCTACATACATTTAAATTTTATTTATATGTACCCAATGTACTGGTTATTATAATTGTTACATACATTGCTATTGTCAACCGTACATAAATCACTTAACAAACAATGTGACATTGCATTTTAATAATTGTATTACAATTTATTACACTTACCGCGGTTGCGCCGAAAAAGTAAATTACTATAAAACTGAGAACAATGGATAAGTATCCATTTAAAAATTTAACAGCACCTGAGACAATATAATTATGAATCAACCAAAGGTCACATTATCTATTTAAGGAGTAAATTAATAAGTAATGAGGTAGACAAGCGAACGTTTATCTATCATATAGTTTCAATTGTATTTCCGTAATGTATTTATGTAGCACGCTCCCAGTTCATACTACTTCTCCGCCTATGAGATTTGTATATAGGGTAATGGTTCGAATCATAGATAGTAAGATATAAGGCAAAATATTTCGTTAGTTTTCCTACATTAAGGCTTATAATATTCTTTTAATAAACCTTCTGGAATAAAAAAAGCAGACGAGAATAGAAGACAATAGAAGTCTCTGGAAATTTTCAAGATTGAGGAGTGGACTACGATATTAAGTCAACGTTATTGTCGTTCTTTGCAGTTGTAGGTCTAAGAACGTGCTAACTAACGGCTAGGATCGTGAGGTTTCTTTCCTTGGATGCCTTAATCTTTCGTTGGCTTGGCCTGCCACGAAGGATTAATAATTGTAAACATAATATTAATTTTATAATGTTAATTTTAATGGAAATAATATTGTTATCAAGAGAGAAATATGTAAATAAAAATAATTGTATTTAGCTTAATACGAACAGCATTGCCAGTTTCTTTCTCCAATAAAATTAAAACTTTGATTTTCAGAATTCCTTAATTACAATTGATATTTATATGTATATAATATTTTAAAAAAACGCGAAATAATTTTGAAATACACTGTGATCGTTTTTATTTTCTTCACTAAAAATTAACATCATTTATTTACGTTTAGTTATCATACTGTCAATAGATGGCGCTCTACGTTCTGTAGCAAACAATGAAGCATTTACAAAAAAACAACTAACTTGAATGCATTGCTGAGGTTCAAAATTCAGCCTATCATATGAAGTAGTATTTATTTTAATATATACAAAGTTTAATATATTACAAATTTTACTTTTAAAATTACCATGTACATATATGTTTCTATTACATTTATTTATATGAAATTGATACTTATTTATTAGATATAAAGCAATATAAGATATACACTATCAACAATTAAAAATTAAATTATTAGTAAACGAATGTTTTGAAATTCTTTTACCTGTATTTACAATTAGAAATAGGTTTATAGGCAAGAAGAGAATAAATTTCGATGGGTCTTTCCTAAGGCTTCTTTCAACGTACCACGTCCCTGTCAAACAAGCTACCTCAGACATTGAAACCTTTAAAAAAAGCATATTGCGGATGATTGCTTTCTTCCAAGTGACACGCCGCATCGTTTGTCTTCCTATTTCATAAAATATTGGAATCTAATTGGAAAATATCCAATTGGAGAAAAATTATTGCATTATTAAAGTTAAATACTGTTTATCGTGTGAAGAAGTTGACACGATAAGTCAATAGCAAACAATGGGAACGTTTGTGTTGTAAATCTTGAAAAACTACAATTTATTATATTTACACATGTATTTACGTTAAAAACATGCTATGTCTCACCAATAGCATCAAACAATGGATTATAATGTTTATTTAAAATACAGTTATCTCTGTTACAACTACTAAGTTATAATTTTCCAGGATACAGCTGCGGTAGTATTGTAATTGTTTTTATAGATATAGGTAGTCACAATATGAAACGACAAGGTACTAAGACAACGCGATTATAAAAAAAGGCACCGTAGGTATATTCGGCAGTTCGCATTGTTGTCAAGGACGTTCTTAATAATTGTTACATGCGTTGCAGCCATCATTGCCGGTGAGAAGTAGCTTTATGCAGATGTTGAACTGTGAACTATGTTCTATTATTAATATTTTATTACAACGTATATATAAGTGAAAACTTACTTTGCTAAGATCCGCGAAAAATAAATGAGTAAAAATAATATACTTTAATTACTAGCCTAATTTTTACTAAAAATCCCGAAAAATCCTTCACCAATTCAATAGTGAAACTAACACCAACAACGTCAAACATACACTACTATTTTTCCACAATGTAAAAATAAATTTTATGGACAAATAAATTTTTCACAATTCCAAATTTTCGTATATATACAGAATTTCAAGCTATGTACATATACGGCACGTGTTTTTCTTTTCTTTTCCCTTTCTAATTAAGTTATAATTAATTGAACGAAATCCAACGTCGACCGAGTCTATTTCTATAAAACTTCAATTACTGCGCTTTAACTGAAACAAACACAAGTCGGTCTTTCTTTTTCATAAGGACAGTTAATCTAATGAAAAGCAAGTCTTACCGGTGTTAAAAATGAAACATCTAGATATGTGGATATCCTTGTACAGTTTCTTCTCTATCCACAGAAAATCCATTATAAAATGGTCGAAGAAATAATAATAAAAAATAGTTTTTTATGTTATCCGCGAATCGATAATACATGTCTTTACAAATTTGTTTCGTGCAAATCTGAATTCCACTCTAACTCTGAAGTAGAGAATGATTGACGTTACCGAGAGCGGATACTCAAGACTTCCGATATTGCTTGTGTTAACGGTTTGAATGCTATGAATTTGGCATATTTGTGATAATAGTTCTGGGCCAGGAAGTTTTAAAAATAATTTATTATCAAATTTTATGAAATGAAAAAAATACTACGACGGTCGTTGTAGCGGCAGTGGGGAGGGGGGAGGGGGGAATATTGCGGGCGCTTAGAGCGATCGCTATGCACATTCATTCCTTATCCGCGTCAAATTGTACCATACGTTAATATCGCGTATCGCTACTCTACTTATTGTTCGTTTCATAGTTTCAATATTGTAAATATATGAATCAGATTATAGTCCACTACAGTCCAATATCACCATAAAAATAGGACATTTACACGTATACGAGATTGGATATTTTGAATGGTAAAGTAATAGCCCTTTTTATACAGCATATATCGACACAAAATGCGAAAACGTTGTAAGCCACAAATTAAAAACTTACTACAGATACAAAAAGCTTTTCAAATTTCAGGAAAAATTGTATCTGATCACTCAAAAGCAGTCATCTTTGTACAAAATTTTCTATTGGGCGTATAGCTGTGAGACTCGGACAATTCGACGCAGTATTTATTTCTGATCCAAATATGCAATAAAAAAATTGACAATATCATTTATACTGTTTTCGCTTTTTTGTATCGATATGTATTACATGTATATCCTACCGTTGAGCACAGATCTTCCCAATTTTGAAAGAAATGGATATAAAATTCACAAGGCTTGTCCAAGTCGTGTCATCCTAACAGATCTTTACTTAATCTAATTACCTTCACTCCGAAACAATCCTTATGAAAAGTATTGTAATAATGTTATATTATACTGATCTGTTTTGCCTTATGATTGTAGTTAGATGTGTGTGGAGTGATCATCCAGTACGATGCGTTTTTCTAGAAACCAGGGGAACAAGCTATCTTCAGCGGTAATTCCAAACCGAGTCGACATTGGAATCTTAAAAAAAAGCGTATACCTTCACACAGGTCAGCAACGCTGATATGCTTCTGTTGTTATATTATAGTTATCTACGGGCGGCGTTGATTGGTTTCCATAATGCGAAACAGTTGCTTGTTTGCTTTCCGATCTTGTTGAAAAAATATTATGATTAATTGCGGGAATGTTTATCGACAATTTCCCACGAACCTAAATGACATAAATAAATATTCATGAGTCAACATGAACGAACACCTAATATACCAACACTATATTCAAAGCGAACATAAAACGTAATCCGCTCTAAGAAACCGAAAGAGGAATTCTCGTTAGCAAGTTTGTGCTGTGCAAAAATTTCTGGGCTAAATTTGAGTTACATTTTTTTGTTATTAATATTGAACTTACACTTTTTTGTATAATTGGCTTAATGTTGAAGTCATCGCTTTTGGAGTCGATGCAAAAAGCGAAATTGTAAATGACACAAATGTTAATTTTTATTGCATATTTGGATCAGAAAAAAATGCTGCGTTGTATAGAAAATTTTGTACGGCTTTGAAACTGACTGTTTTTGAGTGATCAGATAGAATTTTTTCAGAAGTTTATTTGGTTCTGGTGGTAAGTTTTCATTTTGCGGTTATTCGGAATCAATAAATCTATCTATAATAAATCTATATGCAATCAAGCCTTATATTTAAAAGTATTCGATCGCCGAAATGAAGCAAGGTCTAGTGCGGTCAATACTTTGATGGGTGACGAGCGGAGTTTGAAGCAGCCTTTGTTCCTGAGTGATCATCGCCCACATTCCGTAATATACAAGCTTCCATTTAGTCCGTAACCTTTATGTATATCCTATTAAATTGATACTTCTCTGCATTATCTTCTCCCAGTTAGAAAAATGTTAAAACCAAGATGGAGGAAATTAGTTAAATTATATTATTGGCATAGCGATATGATTATTAGGTATAGTTTAAAAAAACGGATAAGAAAAAGAATATATCATTATAAATAAATAACTAAAATCTTAAACATTTTAATTAAAATAGTTCTAATGATTGCCGTAAGATGGCGGTAGTAGTATTCTATTACGACATCGAATAAACATATAATAACCTATATTGAAAGCAATCATGCACTAAGGATGAAAGTGATATGAAATGAAAGACTTATTTATTACCTGATTAAAGTGACTTGTTTTTGTAAATTTAAGCTTTGGAAAAATTCCTTTATTTGAAGATTTTCCGTCCATTCTCTAAAGAGGATATTTCATTATAAAATGATAACTTTTATTCGTCGGAAACATTATATTTAGTTATCATTATGTAAAATAATTGTATTATTTTGTCTTATTATGAGATAAATGAAAAATATAATATTTATAATGTTAGATTCAAGTATAATTAATTACAAGTATATTAAAATTAGCTTCACAAAATCAAAGTCGCTCAAAGGGCTATGTAGCTATGTTTGGAGTTTCTCTGTTGTATCTAATTCAAAATGAAGAAAGCGATCGGAAAATAGAAGCCATCGTCATAGCTTTCGAGTTAGTAAACATTATCAATCGAAAATTTGACTTATTTGAAGAGTGTTCCCCGAATAATCTTCGTGGCGTGACTGGCAGAAACGAGATGTGTGAACCCGAAGACCATGCTAAGCGCACTTTGGGGAAGACTTTGAAATAAATAAATAAATAAAATGATAAAATAATAAGATTTTGTTGAATAAATAAATAAAAATTAACCTGACAAACCCGCATTATTAAAAATATTAGATAAATCATAATAATCCACCAATTTGGAAAATTATCGAACATTTGGGTCTTTGTACGCAATACGGGTTCATGGGGTACCTACCTACGTACTTTATAACACTACAATCGATCCAATAAATCCTTGTGTACTGTTATATATGTAGTTCATGCTTGGAGCGGTCAGAGGTCGCTTATAACATGGTCACGAATCATAACATAGTTTTCGTATCTTACCTTTCTAAATATTATGCAAATTATATGTTCTATCTGTAGCAGATATTTTATTTATCATAGTGCCTAACTGACAACCTTCCGTAGCCTTAATGCGATTTAAAATTTTCGAAGACATTTAGAGTAATAATAAGTAAATTATTTATTCAATTAAAAATTTGTGTCTTTTTCTAAAATAACTATATATAATTAACAAAATCTATTTTTTAGGTAAGTTAATGTATTAAAAAGATAAAGAAATAAAAACGTTAAATACAAAAGTTTTTGTGTGTGTGTGTGTGAAGGGATATTAAAATTAAGAGAAAAGGAGTTCCTAGAAATAATTTCAGTTATTTAATGTTGCTCTTAAAGTATTTTATGACTTTTTTTTCTCGAACGTGATAAATAACAGCCCATATATGTCTCACTGCTGCACGGGCCTCTCCATTTCTGGTGGAACGGATGTTAACCCACCGCCAATCCGCATTGGACAAACATTGTCCAATGCAAATTGGCGGGGTTACCAGACTCGAAATAAATATTTGTAATCCATACATATATTTATTCCGATACGGGGAACGAACCCGCGACCATTGTCTCTGCGCGTGGAGGGCCTCGCCACTGGGCCAAGTCGTCGTCTGTTATATAATTGATTACATTTTTGCAATCAAAAACTATTTACCAACGGAACCCTAAACCGTTAAATATAAATGTTGATTTACAACATTAAAAATATTACACAGTTACAAGTGATAAGAAAGCCGCGAACATTTACTAACATATCCAAATATACATAAATTATACGGAAACAATAACAAACAACTGACGTTTATAAGATGTAGTAAAAATATCCGAACGACTTCGTTTATTTTTCGTTGCTTACGATAATTTATGAGTGTATAGGCGATATAAATTTCTTTTTGATAATAAATGCTCTAGACATTTTTATTCACAGTTGAATTGATACATTATTTAATTGATGAAAGATTTTATCTAAATATTTTTATAAACACATGTATCGATAGGTGGATAACCTTTCCCATTTCTAGAGGAATTGATATTAGCTCACCACACACCGCGAAGCGCTCATATAGGGAACAAAAACTGTAGTCCATATACATATTTATCCATACATATATATCGTCACGCCTGTCTCCCGTAGGGATGAGCAGGGACCACAGATCTCCATCTGCTACAATCTCGGAATACTTTCCCTGCTTCCTCCACACTCATTACTCTCCTCATGCAAGCCCGCTGGTTAAGGGTACTCTTGACTGACCATTCTTAAAACTTCAGCAATTTGGTCACGGTATGTTTTCCGTGGTCTTCTCCTACCGACCCTTCCATCTACATTCGCAACGTAAATTTCTTTTGCCAGTCGTCTGTCACTCATATATTTATCCATTGTTCTCAAAAGTGGTAGCTTTGCCAATGAGTGAATTAGATCATCAAGTGCCATTTACAATGAAAAACATATTCATGGTTCGTACCTACCATAAAATAAATATTTTTATATATCAATATATTTTCGATATGTATATAGGTATATGAATATGATCTTTACTATTAATTACTTAAATACTTTCTCGGACACCGGTTTCATCGTTTACTTGCGTGATATGTCGACTTTAATTGAGAAATATTTACGATTCTCCAAAGCAGTATATTTAAACTAATGATTAAATTACCTTAAGAAAATAAAGAGGTATGAAATAAAAACTTTTTTTTCTCGTCTAATATGAAAATAATGTGTATTACTTTTGTCATATTTAATGCGTTACGTATTGGTTAATATTTTTTTTTTAATATGCAACCATAGTTATAGTTGGGGCTTTAGTGGCTCAGAACTATTTTATTTTTAAAATCCATATAGAATATTTTTTTTTATATTATTATATAGTATATAGTATAGAATTGTATCACCTGAGTGTCATTTAACAAAAAATAATTTAAGAAGCGAAAATATCTATCATCATTATGTATCTAATATTTAACATTCATTTTTGTTATTCTATAATATTACCAGGCAAATAATAAAGCAATCATTGGCAATATAAATAGGTCTTTATTTACGTTATAAACAGAAACACTACAAATTTCATAGTTCACCGGTAGTAATCTTTAAAAAAAAATGGGTGTCATTTGAAGTCTCAAACTTTCAACAATGTTTGCTTTAATCGCTTGAATCAAAGTCTATATGACGACATACAATCCCACAGAAGGTAGTAGTGAGTTATTGAATAAGATTGTAGTATAATGGTGCCTTGTCTGTTTTATGAATACCTTGGTTAAAATTTTCAAGTGGGTTTCACATAGGGAAAAAAAATTAATTAAAAATTCACTGAACCTGAGAGTGATATTAATGACCCTAATTCACTCACCAAATACAACATTATTTTTTAGTATTATATCCTATTGCTGGACAAATAAACCATTAAGGCATATATGGTGGAAAACTAAGGCCACCGAAATAGCTCTCTGGAATAGGATGCACGCATCGAAGAGATCTCGTTTAGGGGTAGATTGCTGTAGACTGAAGAAGATGATGATGTTGTGGAAAGACCTCTATTTGATAGGTCATTATTTTACAGTTTTCTAGGACATCGATTAGGGCTCACAGTCACTTTTAAGGCTTCACATTTACGAGAATCGTAAATGTGGAACTCTTAACCGACCTTAAATGCAGGTACGTACGTGTATTTTTTTGAGCAAGATCATTATTTGAAAACCAGTTTCCTAGGAGATTGATAAGGGCTCATATTCACTACATTTAAATGCAGATTCTGTTGAGCGAGATAATTTTAAAAATACTTTTCTAGAAGATAGATAAGGGCCCATACTCACTACATTTAAACGAAGATTTTTTTGAGCGAGATCATTATTTTACAGTTTTCTAGGAGATCGATTAGGGCTCATAGTTACTTTAATCGAGAATCGTAAATGTGGAACTCTTAACCGATCTTAAATGTAGTCATTTCGTTGGTTAACAGTTCTCATAAGTCTTTACGTTACAACCTGAGAGTTCTTTAAAAATGGCAACGGACTGAACGTGTTAAGGCGATGGGAAGTTGTATTATACTTTTCCATATACGAACACTGGTTAATTAATTCCCTTGAAATGAATAGCATATGCGTCGATGCCCGACAACCTCAGACATGCCATTTGCAAAAACAAGAGCACACTTTCCAGAAATGCAACTCTATATGAAAATGTTTTTTCTATTTGTTGGCAATTAAAAAGGTAATTAAAGCTTTTTTGTGAACTTTACAGTGAGTTACGCGTTGAAAGCTGTTAACCAAGTTATGTATAAATTCTTTGAGGAATTAACTTTACATGACTTTTTATTTATTTTAAGATTATACCGTAAATTAGTACGGTTTATATCGAAACTTCTAATAAATATTATAAATTTTTATTGATGCTTATAAATTTTTATTAATACTTACATGAATAAAACATTTTCAAGGCCGTTATTATCGCTCAAAATAAAATATTTTGTTACTTCTTTTTAGTGGCAGAGCCACGCTGCAGACGAATACTTTGTCAAGAATGGTATAATATTTGTCTGTAGCATGAGTGGGCTGGCTCGCCCGGTGAAGTACCACACTCTCGCAGAAAACCGGCGTCTGAGTGGTTACCTCGGTAGGTAAGCTCGGAGCTTACCTACCGAGCTTCGTACGATGAGCGGCCGAGTTCCAAGGGCCCAACACCTTCCCCCTCCCTCTACCCCTCCCCCTCCCCCTCCCATTCCCACTCCCATAATGACACTTTCCTTAAAGGTCGGCAACGGAAAATATAAAATGCGGAAGGCATTGTCTATGGCGGAAGTGTATGGGCAGCGTTGATTGCTTTCCATGATCATTTTGCCTTCCTATCCCATAAAAAAAAGAAAATTTTCTGAGAAAAGTGTTATAGGGAGAAACCCCTTTGTTATGAAACCTATGGTAGTAAAAAGGCCGGCTGATATATTTATGTGCATTTTAATTATTTTTACAACTGCACTAGTATGCACATGTTACGTCACGAATGTTGAGGAAACTATCACTATGTACATGAATTTAACAGGTTTTTTGTTTGCAACTAAGTAATGACTTCTATAAATGTTTTATAGCGGCTATGATACAGGAATGCTGATATGTTACAACAAAAATAGTGATGTACAGCAAATATGCTGTTTTAACGGACATCACTACTATTGTGACTAAAAATACATGTAACAAACACACAAAGAAAAAGGTGAGCTGAAAGTTACGAAGGGAGGTATGAAGGAGTTTCTCTTTCAGATATGATTCGATATAAAGAAATCTTCCGGAGAAACAATGTTATTGACATAGCTCTTCGAGTAAGCATGTGGCGATGGGGATGTTACGTTTTTCCGAAAATTCTTGGTGTGATACTGGAAGGGAGACTACATCTTCGCAAAAGTAGAATAGGATACCCACGGCTAGATTTAGTACAATCGGCGGAAGGCAACTGGCTGATACTGGATGTAAGTAGTTAGAGTTCTAGCTAGGTGACGCGACTGGAGGAGACCTATAAACAACAATGGTCTACCAAAGGCTGATAAATGATAATACATTATTCTTATAGAATAGAGTCAACGCGCACGTGATACTAAGAATAGAAATACAATTTTAGTTTCAGACCATACATGTTTCATAACTATTTATTTCGGCAAAGGTAAAATTATTCTGATTTAAACAGAATGTTCAATGTAAAAAAATTGCCCAAGAACAATTTATGAACCAGCCCTTTTTGAATTCCTTCGCAGCCTATAGTGAATTCGTAGAACTACGTATTCTATATAAGTTGGAATTAATGTACCTTGAAAACATTAACACGCTAAATGGGCCCGCTACTACACTATACACGATATAAAAATATCAACTGTCAATTTTGAAATGTCAACGTTTTGCGCTGTTTTTAGGTCGGGATAAATCACCTGCATCACTAGTACCAATGGTTAATGTTAATTGTAACACGTTTTAAAATGCTTCATGTTGTAACCGTTTACAGCACGGTTGAATACGACGAATTTGTACATACATACATATCGTTACGCCTGTTTCCTCGTGGGAATCAGGATGTGACGGGTGGTGAAATACGTCGCCGTCATTTTTCAATAAATTAGGTTTATTAAAATTCGAATCTCACGAGCTGCAAGAGAGGATAGAGGTCAGCCCCAGCAGAGCCCCGCATGCTGAGGTAAGATACTATAGTACCCGAGGGAGCTCGATCTCGGGACGGTTGGCACGATATGATTCTACCACAGCGGAAGACAAGGAGTGATACGGTAGTAGCTCGGGAAGCCGAGGTGGCGTACCCGTGTACCAGTACCATAACTACCGAACAGACGGTTAGGCAAAGATACTCCCTGACCTTCTGACGAATTTGTATTCCTATTATTTGATTCGAAGATGTTAATGTTGGTAGCCTATTGGCTTTAACAGCTTTATCGAATTCTGGGTCCGCAGTCTGGGAGCCCGCGGGGTGTATTCCTATTAAGCGTTGAAATTGACTATTGAGTGATCAGATAAAATTTGTTCAGAAATCTTAAGTTTTTTTCGCTCTGCAGGTAAGTTTTCATTTTGCTTTTTGCTACGTTTTCACATCTGTGCGTCGATATCTCGATGAAGGAATTGTAGACGCGACCTTCAACTTCGAAGGCGATAATTTCATCGTCACGTTCAACATCACTGTCATACTGGTTGTCTACTGTTGTACATACCGTAAACTGCAGCTGGATTCATTTTCCAATAAATTTTCACATTAATTTCTTCCGCAATCATCGCCGAGATTTTTAGCGGGAAACGTACTCTATACTGCCTAATAGTATAAAGAGTTCTTAGTTATCCCTTATCATCTCACATTCGTGCGATCGCCACCCCAGCACTCGGCTTTTTGTTGGTTCTACGACAAACGTGATCGACTCATTGTCACTTCAGTTTGTAGAACTATGTCAGAGACTTTGGTTCTTTAGCTAAGTTCTTCCATTAAACCATATCCGCTAGAGAAACTCTGAGCATAGCTCTTCATAGCTCCCTATTTTAAAATTGTGGAGCAGATTGACTAATACACCACGTTTTGGTACGGAATAGGTCATTCGCACTGGCAAGAAAAAATCACTTTGCTACATTCAATGTAGTATTCATGTAATTCTTCATGTGAGGAATGAGCTGCTGCTTTTATAATTTTTCCCTTATACCTTGTTATGGAGTGGAACATTCACCACATGTCCATATTAAATAGTTTCATATCATAAATATTACATTGTTAACATTCGCTGATTTTTATCATTTAATATAAACAAGTAAGTATGTGCATGAATTAAACCTATAACTTACTACAACAGGAAGAGCATGTAGAATTATCAATAGAGCAAGCAAATAACTGTACATTGACAAAAGTGAATGCAGAACGAGAAGATAATAATTATCCCCGTGCTTGAAAATGCAAACAATGAAGTAACTTTTTTTACTGCAAATCTTTGCGCTTGTTAACAGGCCCTAGATCCCACTCTAGAATTCACTGTGTTCTTGGAAACTCATTAATTAGAGAAGGAAAAAATTAATCATCAATATATATCTATAAAGATGTTTATTTAGGATCTTATTGATTCGAATCCGCTCGACTATTATCCCCCCTTTTACTGTATAAACGTAAACTTAATTTTTTTTTGATGCTACACACAGCATTCTTAAAGGCCGGTAACGCTTCTGCAATGCCTATGGCACTGCAGATGTTTATAGCCGGCGTTGATTGCTTTCAATCAGGTGACACGCCTGTTCGTTTGCCTTCCGGACTCATATTTTTTTTAATAAAATATAATTATTTAAAATAATTTATTTCAGCTATACAACTCTGTTCGTCGGGCGAAAGGCTTTTATTAGAGACGAGCTGCAAGCAAATTTCTGTCATAATATTTGGGAGAAATTTATCTCCAGTATGAATGAGCATGTTTAAGGATTTTGTTAAGCATGTCGGTCTTTTTATTTAAGGATGTCGGTGCCTACTTATAAGTCGTTTTTTGCGAGGGTAGTAAGTATCACATTCGGACAGAAAACCAAACGAGCAGGCGTGTCACCTAATGGAAAGCAATCAACGCCGTCCATAGACTTTCGCAGCGCCATAAGCAGTGCGGGAGCGTTGCCGACCTTTAAGTATAGTGTCATTATGGGTCTCCGAAACTCGGCCGCTCACCGTACGAAGCGCGGTAGTTAAGCTACCACTCAGACGCCGTTTTTCTGCGGAAGTGTGGTACTTCCCCGGGCGAGCCGGCCCATTCATGCTACAGACACATATTATGCCATTTTTAACAAAGTATTCATCTGCAAAAAAAATGTGTGCTGATGACCTATACCACCATTTAAAATCTCTATGACAGCTTTTATGAATTTGGTCAGTGACGAAAAAAAGCCGTTAGAGAAAAATTCATTTTGTGTTCCTAGTATTCTATTTATTATCAACAGTTCTTTGCATAATTTGTAAAGCTTTATGGCACATAGAGCAAACATAGAACAGAATAAATTCGCTTGTTGTAAATAACACTACTGAATTAATCCATTAAAAATGTGGATACGTTTTTATACATCCATAAAAAGACATTTTGTATATGTTTAGCCGCTTTATAAATACCATCCCCCTCATCTAGAAATGCAGGTATTTTATGAACGCTTGATATCCAAGAATCTACGTTTATTACCATTGATATCGTTTTTTTTTTTTCAAAATTTACGTAGCGTTTAGTCCGTTAAGCTTGAATAAACAACAATCATTTTGTTTTTACGCTTTACTTCGTTACATTCTTTAGTAAACTAGCAAATTGTTACCCACGTTATGAATTTTAGATATATCGTTTCGAATTAGTCTTTTTAATTCTATATAAAACAATCCTAATAAATATCCTATCGACATTTACCTTGCATTATAATGTTCAATTATCGAAAAAAATAAAACCTGTTACAATTAATAAAGGTTATTCATTATAGCATCGCTGGGGCACTGGGGACAAAGGGGATTACACCTGCCCTTACCTGTAAGAAGAAATGAATCAGAAATGTTTATGCTTATTTCTGTATTACTTAGTCTCAATAACTTTTATCTGTTATCAAAGATTTGCATACAATTTTCCTTTTATGCAATTGTCTCGCTATTGTTTTGTGGTTGAATTTTATTTAGACTACGTTTTTAGGTTTCGAAGAAAACATCTATCGTTTTGACATGAATCATCCGTCCGAGTGATACTCAGAAAATGCTACTTTAAATAATAAAAGTCGAGCAATATGGAGGAAATTTATATACTCATAGTTTTTCTGTAGTGGCTATCGAGTAAGATGTGGGATCTTGCTACGTCTTATGGAATATCAACTTGTCAAGTATTCATATATAAAAAGAGCATCTTTTAACAATTTAAAAACAAGCGTATTTGATATTTTATAAATAATAAACCACTAACACCTCGAAAATTGCAAAATCGTGACACTAAAATAAAACAATTCAATTTCGCTACACTTTACACGTAACCTTCTATACGATGCATTATCATTGTCCTCTTAAATCTTTTGAACTCAAGAATAAAGTCGAATCTCCGTTGGATCGATAAACTATAAATTTGTTTCGTTGTTTGAAGGTGGAATGTTGGATTTGCGGTGGTTGTAAGTCATATAGTAAGGGTGTAAAGTTCTGATTCAGAATTTCCAATAGCACAAAAAAGCATGGTGGGCAGATTAAACGAAACGTCTGGTTTGGCTGCGCGTGCGCTGCTACGTGTGTGGTCTTACAGTTGCATCGCTTTGAAGATTGCTCTAGTTCGCGGTATGCATTTAAATGCTACATAATTTAATATATTATTTATTCTTAAAAGTAATAATTTTACAAAGCAAACATCTCTTAAGATTGCTTGCAGTGAGTTTGTAATCATTTATACTCCAAAATTTAGCTTTTGATAAATACGTATGTTGAGCGATTGAAAAATTATTTTACGCTAATAAAAGCTTAATTCGTTTAATTCAAGTTATTAAGGTTATCCGCCTCAAAATTATTATATTATTGCAGTTATACCACAAAGCATGCCCTAAAAATCATCCTATTTTATAGTGCAAATTAATTAAAAAATTAAATTTTAACGTAATGTAAGTTTGGTATTTTGATTTGCTTTAAGATTTAAATAAAACTAAAAAAGTTTATTTTGTCAAGTGTGATTCCTTTCGGTTAATAGATAATAATTACATTTTTATTATGATGCCCTATACTAAGATCAGAGCACCTATTATTTAATATTATCTAAAAAGTCATTTTTCGGTTAAAAGAGTGTTAGAAGAAACATACAATGTTACAAACTTTGTATGTTTCTTCCAGCATTCGTGCGATTAATAAATGAAAATCAGCTTAACTATAACATAGGTAAGCTGATTTTCATTTATTCACCATCAAGCAATTATTGTTTGATAATATAATATAATATGCTTTTAATTCTTTTCGAAAAGAATCATAGGTAACAAACGTTGGCGTAACATGAGTGGCCTGTCATTTTTGAATATTTTCCATAATATTAAAGATTTGTTGAATTTTAAAAACATATATATATGTATATATTTCATACGAGCAAATAATAAAAATACTAAAGTGGAGTAACAGTCAGTGTGCTCATCTTGTAACCAGTTTTGTCTCCTCGTTGACCGCAACCGCGGTTTCCTCCAGTCAACCGTTGTGGTTAACTCTTTATAATTATTGGGGATACAGTGTTTTATGTGACTTTAGGACAATAACTTAAAAATATATACATTACGCTATAAAAATAAAAAACGTAAGATTTATTAATATGATATGTAAATATTCGTTATTCAAAAAACATTAAATGTCTTTTCTGTGTTATAATACCTGATTGACAATAACCTCAATTATCATTGCAAAAAACAGTGGGAGCGGCGCGGAGAAAGGAATCCGCGAGCGTTCCTTTTCGTATAAACATAGATTCCTTTGTGTGTGAGCATATAGAGTGACAGCGAAGTTGGTGCGCGGAATCCGTCGCTAGACGCCGGCGGGGAGGAAAACGCATACGTTTGCGTTTTCCACCGCTCTTATCTTACACTAAGCACATTATTTGAATAGCATATTTCTCACATAACGAAAATATAATATTTTTAAATTAAACTTAGGGCTTTACTAATTTATAAATGCGGAGGGCTGTATACTGAGTATATGTGGGGGCTGTATGTGTGGGGCAATCCTTAACCACTTTTATTCACTTATATACTATACTATACTTATGTCCCACTGGTGGGTACGGACATTCCTAGAGGAATGAATTGGAATGAAAATTCTCCACGCTTGTTCAAGGAAGATTGGCGGGACACACAGATCAGAAACAAATACATGTAGATCAGCGGTTGCAAAGTGGTAGTACGCAGAAAAATGTGGAATTTACTCACTCATCACGTTATGTTTTAAGATGCATTGAAACATAATTCAAATCATAAGAATACATAAAAAGTTATAAAAACTTTCGGCGCATACTGTACTCATTGGTCATTGGACCTAGCATTGGAATCTAGGAACGTATAATGCTAAAACTTTGATATACTTAAACCATCTTCTTATTGTCTTTTTTTTTACAGTTTTTGTTTAATTTATTATGGCTTATTAATAAATCTTTCATAATTTGGTTGCAATTAATTGTTTTATTTTATTACCTAGGTACATTTTATATGTTCTTAGGTCACATTTTTTTTATAAATATACGTTATTTATTTATTTTTTATAAATCCTAGTGGTTCGCGGGATTTAAATTATGAATTTACTGATAGGTCAAAAAAATTGGCGACCACTGCTGTAGATTATACATATAAATATTATAGGATCACTTCGAAGAAATATTAAATACACATAAAGGCTACATTATATATTTATGTATATATATAAGGCTACATGATATATTTAATGTGGCCCATATAAGAAATTCGTTCCCTTTTTTGGTAAAGTAATATGGTACTTGCTTGTTGCAGATGGCGTAAAACTAATTTATCAAAATGGCAGCGGTATCAACTACCGTACATCTTCAAGACACGAGAATAAAAATACAAGATCATAGCGATGAGGAGAATGAACCTTATTCACCGAATACTAGAGATACAACAAGTCCTGAGTATCATGATGATGACAAATCTGAGGATAGATTGATACATGCATCATCGTTCTCCATCCATAACGTTTTAAAGAAAGAACGGGATATTAACAGTCCGGAGAATGTATTTTCAACGGAGAAATTATTACAAAACACACCTAATTTTGATGACAGTCAGAACTCAAGGACTTCAGAGAGTGTTAGTCCAAGGCTTGATGATGAAGATAATACAGTGAGCGAATATAGAGCAGAAATAAGCGTGGATGATGAAAATTCCTGTTGCAGTGATGATACAGTTTTGTCTGTTGGCAATGAAGCACCACTATCTAGCTATCATGACAATAACAAAAGTAGTCCGGAAACATCACAAGGCTTGTCATCATTTAAACATATCCAAACTCATTTAAACGCTATATCGCAATTAAGTCATAATCTTAATATAAATCAACCATTACTTCTTCGACCAAGTCCTATCACACCAAATCCTTTAATGTTCCTTAACCAACCTTTATTGTTTCAAAATCCCTTGAATCAAGTAGATTTAAAATCTGGAGTCATGGCGAATCGTATGCCAATGCCACAGAATAATTTAAACCTAACCCCACAGCATTTCGGTTTAAATATCGGTTTTAGAATGAAAAGTCAAATTCCGGATCAACGTCATAGCAAAACCGATGAAAATAGGCGTCTGAATTATATGACACCTAAGTCTCCCGAAAACGAATCAGAAAGGGACTTTATCAACCAAAACTGTCTAAAATTTAGTATAGATAATATTTTGAAAGCGGATTTTGGTAGACGAATAACGGATCCACTCAGTAAAAGGAAAAGTTTGAAAACTAGATTAGGAACATTTGAAGCTAAGTCAGCACCAGTTAAAGAAGCATCTCTACCATCAAATCCAGAAGTCCTTGAGGCTAGGGTGCCTGAAGTAAAGCCTGGAGAAAAGGGTGCAATAGATCTTTCTAAAAGTGATGATGGGTCAAGTAACCAGGGTAGTACTACAGGTAGGTATTGGTTTTCTTTAATGAATAGATTCTTGTTATAATATTAAATTAGTGACATACTAAGAGAGTTTTGTGATATAGAGTACATCTATGAAATACTAAGTAGATTTTTGATGACGTTTGATTTTGATTTTTACGAAGACTAACAAACAGGAGAGCCACAGGTGCGAAACGGGGAGAATGACAAAATGACGATAATTCGATCATACTGCTTATCAGTCTTCAAAGTCTACTGTTAATAATACCATTACTATTAAAGAAAACAAACATTTCAAAAACAATCACATGCACATTTCACATCGACAATGTAAGCCGTAATTGGCAGTAAAGGAAGTAAAATGTGCATCGAGACTAAAAGAGCAAAAATAAATTTTATTAGACTAAACTAACAAATATGCATTGGATTATTTGAAATTAAAGTCCAGTTGTTATTAACACAACTTATAATCTAGATTAGTATATATATTATCTTTCACAACATTCTGATTTATATTTATATTAGTCATAAAATGGTAATGCTGATCTCTTGAATGACAGCAAGTCATCTACGTGTGTGATTGTGAATGTACAATAACGTATCAGTATTTTGAAGCCGTTATTCTACCGAAATCTCATCGTTTAGTGATTTGTGATAACATTTGGCCTACAGGCTTCAGGTGTGAAATGTTTGGCAACATGTTATTTTAGTCTTTGTCCTACAATGACCAAATCTGTAAACCAACATGTTAAATCGCACTACCAACACCCTGCATTTTCGTTTTTTTTTGTATAGAAAATATATAAAGCGAAGTATGTAGGTCCATTAAACCCTCTATATATTTAGTGGGCCCTTGATCCAAATGTATTTATAAATTGATATATATATATATATATATATATATATATATATATATATATATATATATATATATATATATATATATATATATATATATATCTTTGTAAAGTAAATAATACGAATAAAAAAAATATATGAGGAGGGTACGATTACCTCAGAATATTATGAAACTATTTTTTCTTTCCACGTCCACAGTGAATGTTGTTCCATATTACATTATCATTATTTTAATTTATTTTCTGCGTGATTTTTAATGTATTTTAACAAGGTATTTAAGGCTGATAATTATTTAGGTTCAACAACTGGCGAGGGCGGGCCTATGGTGTGGCCTGCGTGGGTCTATTGTACGCGTTACAGTGATCGACCGAGTTCGGGTGAGTTATAACACTATATTATCTCATCATCGCTTATTCTTGATCATCAATTACGGTGATAATCAAACTCCCGCCGTTATTTAAATCTTAACAATCGACAATCAACCAACAAGTTTTTGGAATGAGAAAGTTTTTGAAATCATTCGAAAGAGGATGTTTTGTTCTCCCAGAATCTATATTTTGGTTGTCAGGATTCTGTTTCGTTTTTTGTTCATGATTATTTATGTTAATTTTCAGACTAAAAAAGTGTAATTTCCTATTTGCTTTTAATCAATCTTGCAAGGCAAAAAACCTGCCTTCGACGTTAGTGCTTTGTATGGAGAAAGTGCTGAAAGAGTCGTTCATGATTGGCCAATTTCGAAAAAAAATTTTATAGTTAATAATTTTTATTGAAAAATAAACTTTTATAAATTTAAAATAAACGGTAGGAATTTCGTTGCCATCCCAGTATTATATTTTGTATGTGTCTATATATTATCTATATTTATCCAGGGACACGAAAACCAATTTTTCTGTGTCATTCAATTTTTAGCTTTATCACGAATTTGATCCCATAACTTTTGGTTCACCACTAAAAGCCAAGACCGTCACTCGAATAATAAATATTAATATTTCAAATAATTTTATAATAATAATAATTTTAGTAATAAAATAAAGTACAATAAAATAAAATAAAGTACCTACATGATGCGCCTTGTAACACATCACTTAGATTTGTTATTCTAATTAAGTGTATTTGTAAGAGAAAACTTGTTATTTTTAATAAAGATCTCATACATTAAACATTTAAACTTTAACTACTATATTACGATTATTACTGACAATAATGAGATTACTTTATTTTATTATATTCTTAACTTATTATGTAATTTATATTTATTTTTATAAGTTTTATTTAATAATTTTTAGATTACTTTGTTTAAACTATATATGAGCATGTACAGATTAAGATTGAAACTGGTAAACGAGTGCTGGAGTGGAGAACGCGTTTTGGCAAACGTAGTGAGTCATGTCCCCCGGCTAGATGGCACGACGATCTGCGCAGGGCAGTTGACATAGACTGGATGAGTTTAGCCGCTAGATGGCGCGCCTTAGGAGAATTTTATATGCACCAGCTAACTTATTTTACCTACCTTATTGGTCATAATATCTGTTAGTGTAGTAGAGTAGCTTCTAAACGATTTTACCGTTTAATGTATTATATATTAACAAAACATTTTTTTATCAATCAATTGGGGACGTCCACACCCCGCGCAGAGATGTTGGATTGAGCCTCGGGGATGAACCCCACTGCTCGTGCAGCAACTCAATGGGGCAACTGACCCCCGGTCCTAGGTGCCACAGTTCCTAGCGAGCGTCCTTTTAGGTGTGGGTGTGGTTCATTGTCGGCTGGGTCGAACATCTTCGGAGTCAACCGGATCACAAACTCGTGGATGCTCTCCACCTTGAGGTCGCTCGCTATAACATCATTACGCACATAGCGAGCCGCCCCCACGATGGCGCCCAGAGACAGATTCTGCTGGATCTGGACGCGTTTGCACCAGGCCGGCACAGCATATGTTAGCCGGGAGCAAACGTACGCCTTATAGACCAACGCACGGGTATGCGGGTTGATTATAGTATAGGTCGAATGAGCGCACGGGACAAGACAATCTACACATATTCTAGGGTCCTATATGTGGCGTTGTAGTGAAGCTATAAACAATTTTTTATCATTGATCTAATAACTTTGTATGCAAAATTTCATGTCAAAAAGGAAAAACGTTACGGAAGTTATTCAAAATTTAAATATCACACTGATAGTGCCGCCTTCTGCCAACCGGAAAGAGGAGGGAAACTTCTGCAAGGCCTAATCTTGTTTTAAATTCGATTTTTTGAATTTGGTTTCTTAACTTTTTCAATCCGAAAGTTTAGTAGTTTAGTAATCTGATTTTTCTGTAAATATTAATATTCAAGGTTCTCTTAATACTATATTCTAGTCTTAAATGTTGTAGTGTAATTTACAAGTTCGCTACCGGCGCTTGAGAAGAAAATCTTGTACCACAGCCCATAGAATTTTTTCTTATAATATCACTTTATATGGCAATGAATTTTGTAATATTATATACAATTTGTTAAGAACTGGCGGGCTGAATGCGACGCATATATATTTTTTATGCTAGCTAGCTTATGCTATCTTATGTAAATTTTTCTAAAAGCCAGTAAATAAGCAAACATGGTGCTATCTAAAAATGATTGTGAACACGCAAATGTTTTTACAATACACTTCATTTACATTTCTTACTGTAGATGGAAACGAGAGTACTTCTATTACCTTTATGGGTGTTCGCTTAATATATTTTATAAACCATACATTATCGTCACTCTTTCTACCAAAAGAATCTATTGTAACGTTTAGTCACAAACGATAAAAGACTTTATTACGGAGTGATAAATCTTACAACAGGTTAGAGTGATTTAAGAAAGCAGCTCAAACATGAAAGGGCGTGTAATGAAGTGAAAAGGGCAAATAATTTGATAACTGCTCCCGCGGGGGTGTTCTGTAGCAGATAAGAGAGGCGTGACCCTTCTGAGTTATTTAATAACTTAAGGGCTTTTGATGGCAGCTCTCTGCGGGTACTGAATTTGATACAGTAAATCAAATTGTATGATTAACTTATATTATTACTTCAATGATTAATTTAATTTAGAAGTGAAGGTATTTATTATACAATTAGTCAAGTATATAGTTTTTACAATCGAATTTGATTCTCGCATCAGGATAAATATAAGTTAGGCCTACAGGTATTTATGTATAGCCGTCATATATTTATTTTGGGTCTGAATGCCCTACCATTTCGCTTTGGACAAGCGTGGTGGGTTAATGTCCATTCCTCTAGTAATTCTCGTGCTCAGCAGTGGGACATAAGTAGGTTGTTAAAAAAAAACGGTGAAGGGTTTCTCCATCATTGGACTAATTTAATCCAATTCCTACTTCAGGTCACACTTTCTCTATATGTATAAATTGATTAATATATCTTTTATTTGTACTCTACTTAGCAAATTAAGTTAAAAATAAATCACTCTTTAGCTCATAGCCATACCCATATAAATTCTACAATAAAATCATTACAATAAAAAATTATTAAATCTTGTACAAATAAAATACTTTTTTATTCATCCACTCAAGTTCAAATACATTCTATAAAATTTGTAGTGTATGTAAAATGACATTTGATGTTTATACAGTTTTTTCAATTATTAATTAAATTATTTTAGTTTTATATGGGAGGAATCTCTTATATAAGATATTTAGCAGGATATAAAAGTAGAGATTGACTTTTTTTTCTATATTATGTGTTTTTATCATTATATTTAAAACACAAACTTATCACAACGAAAGAAAACAGAGCGGATCAAATAATCTGTATATACAGTTGAGTCTGAAATGTAATTGAATTAGAAATCATTAGGCATGAAAAGTAATGTAGCTAGCTAGCTACTTGATAAATATTTATCAAGTTCCCTCACGGAGGGTTGCTATAAAAATTGCTTTTTAGGGATGTGCTGTTTTGTTTCGATACATTTTTGACTATAGTATAAGCCAGTTTTATTTTTACTTTTTTATTTTAATTTGGAATATTAACAAATACATAACAGTGACACTGGGATGACGCAAATAACAAAGATAAACAGCTACATTTGGAATAGGCTAGGTGATGTAAATATTTATTCTTATGAGAAAAATGAAACCGCGATTTATTGCTCTATAAAAAATATTTTTTTTTAATATATTCACCATTGAGCACACATTAACATAAAAACGCGGGCGCATCGAATATGAATTAATTATACAGTCGTTACACAGATTCTTATGTCCACCACATTTTTATTTTAGTGTGTTCATAAAATCATTTAATTGGAAAGTTTTTTTAAGGGATAGGAAGGCAAACGAACAAGCGTGTTACATGATGTAAAGCAAACAACGCTGCCTATAAACATCCTCAGTATCATAGGCAAAGCAGAAGCTTTGCTAGCCTTTCAGGAAACTGTCATTATAGGGGAAGAAGGGAGGAGAGAGGAGGAGGGAAGGGGGAAGGATGGTTGTACCTCCGGAACTCAGCCGCTCACCGGACGAAGCGCGGTAGCTAAGCTACCACTCAGATGCTGGTTTTTTGCGGGAGTGTTTAATTTTTTAATTTTTAGTGGGTTTCTTTAACAAGTGTAACGTTTGGGACTCGTCAAAACAAACCAAATGAGCCCAAACTCAAAGCGGTTACTAGTAGCGGTAGAAGAATTCCACTGTCCACGTCCTGACAGACCCTCACTACCAAGTTGAAATTATGATAATGTTGTATTGTCACGGGAACTCAATGTGTGTATGTTTCATTGGAATTGGTTTACTAGAAGTAGTTGAAAGGCATCGTAAGATTTGAAACAAAAAACAAATATACGGATAAAGCTAAATACAACTGTTTAAAAATGAACCAATTGCTGCTACCCCTTTTGAATTAGCAAATATGATGTTTTATATTCACTGCAGGTAGAAAATTTTGAAACTTAAATATGATTTTTTATAGTTGCTAACAGTACTATTGGGTTCTAGTGTTATGAAACTTGCCTTCGCCTCTGGCATGACAACTTTGAGTCAGTTTTTTAGAATTCGCAATGTCGTTGTCGTATACTAGGATAAATTCTGTCTAATCATGCTAAAATCTCATTCTATGTCAAAAAATTTAATGGTATTTTATTTTTGAAAAGACAATTGGAAATAGTCCATCCGTTTCATAAGATCAAATTCGTTCAGATAGGTCTCGGGTGGATAAGGTTCGGAATGTAAAAAGTAGCACACCAGAAAATCAAAGTCACTCATATTGTCAGAGAATCGATAACCATTGAAGTAGATAATTGTGTAAAAACAGGAATGGAAATGGCAAATGACAAGCGTGTATTTGAGACTGAAAACTTATCCGCAATCCCTAATTCTTCTACTAAGCGAAGAGACTACAATAACACCTCTCAATTTTGAAGGAGGCCAATGTCCTGACATAAAACTGTTACGGATGTATTGATGGTGATGATTGAAATAACTGTCTAGTAACCTAATTTGTTAAAAAATGACGGCGACGTGGTTCGCCACCCTTCACGTCCTGATTCCCACGAGGCGAGAAGCGACTAACGGAGAGTCGTTTCGCTACAGCGAATGTGAGAGGAAGGATGGATGAAAAGATGAATGAGTGTGGAGGAAGCAAGGAAAGTGTGCTAGGATCGTAGTGGATTGAGATCTGTGGTCTCTGCCTACCCCTCCGGGAAACAGGCGTGACGATATGAATATATGTATGTCTAGTAACAATAATTGACATTTTTATAACACATGTTTTATGGTCATCGATGACCCCCATTATGTTAACATCGGCACATTACAGTTCACGACGGTTGCTAAGTGGTGATTCAGGCACGTTGGTGCAGTTCGACACGCCACTCGATTACCTCCCGATTGATAGAATCGAATCGCTTGATTACGATTTTCACAGCAATCGAATGGCGGTATTGTTGATTAGAGAAGTACTGTGAAACAAATTACGCAGGAAACCTGTCCAATATTTTTAAATTTTTAGTAAGCAATAGCCTTATTGGTTGGACAAACGATCTAACGTCGTGGGTTCTATTGGTCTATCTACACTGTCTAATAAATATTATTTATCTCCTTTCTAATTTTTAGTTGTTAAATTTAGGTAGGTATAATATACATATGTAGTTGCTGGTCTTTTCTGCGATTGCTTTCACAGTTACTCGATATTATTTTTGTAAGAGTTATATTATGTTTGTAAGAGTTAGGTTAAGAATTAATGATCATTTACATATATATCAATATAAATACAGACGGGGTGAAATTTATTTGGTTGAGACAGCCCATGTGTTCCTCTAGTTTCTAAAAGAGGAGAACTCCAAGTCCGCTCGGAGGGCTACAATGGAGTCCATAATACTAAAGTATTATTATTTACTGTCATATTCATATCATAGAGTATTTAATTTTTTTCCTTTTTAAATGAGGATTGTTTTTAATCACACGAAAAAGAAAAGTTAACGCTTTTATTCGTACTGATACTTCTTATCTGTGGTTGCTACAAAATTTATGTACTACATAACTCTTTTGTATGCCGTTAGTCATTTAATGACTATATTCAATAGTAAGAATTTTTTTCTAGCTGCTTAAAACAACTAGAAAAAAATTCTTACTACTTACTAACCTGCGATAATTGTGAGGAAATAGACAGGTCAATAATTGCTACATTGAAGGTTTAAGATAGCAACAATTAACTTATGAATGGACCGCCATTTTAATAATTGATCTATTTAAGCAATTATTTCCGAATAAGGTAAATAAATGTACAAAAGTTGTTGATATTTTGCAGTCTCTGTTAATTTATTTTATAACTTTTATTATTTTATTTGATTATAATTACAATGGTAAGGAAGTAATAATTAATTATATATTTTGTATTATTATTATTTGATAATATGTATTGTATTTTTCCGTATTTCCCTAATTTAATAAATATTTGACATTTATTCCTACCACTGCTGGGCACGTAACCTCTTTATTTCTGGACCGATGGCAATTAATCCACTCTCTTTTTTCCGAGTTCGATTAGCAAGGCACCCAGACTAGCAATTAATTTCTGGTCGTTTATATGTATCAGCCATGACAAATGAACTGGAAGAAATTAAATATCAGAGTCAATCTTGATCTTGATTGAAATCGGGACCTATGGTTTGAAGAAAAAGAAAAATGAGTAGCTTTGATGTCTATTGTTGGGATTTATATGTGAACCATTTCATAGCAAAACATTGTAAGCTTAGTTGGAATGGTAATCGAGAATTTTAGTATCTAATATTTAAAAAAAATGCTAACCTTCTTTTAAAAAACTTAGTATTGACAAAACATAAATAATATACTTATATCTAAATTTATTTATTATTGTATCTACATTCAATTATAGTTTAGACAGTTGCAAAATTGTTAAATTTAATTTACACTATGTTTTGTTCGTTATAATTTTCTAGCAGTAGATACCTACCACAACGATAATGGTCGACATCTAAATCGTGTATTCAATCTGACATTCCATCAATTTAACTCAGATATGCTATAACACCTGCCCAATAAAGATTTCATTACAGCCGGCCAGTTAGTTGCATAGCGTTGATTGAAACTGAAATGTTTAACAAATGGTTATCTTGTTTATCTGTTAGATCTTACGCGTATTTGATTACGTTTTGGTTATTGAATATGTAATCTCAGATAGAAATCATACGACTAGAAGGCTCTATCGAATAGGCTACTGTATTTATGCAAATATATGATTTAATAATTTAATTTTTATATGTTAAGAACGATTTAAACCAACCCAATGATAACGCTGGTCGTCATCGGCGTGATCCCCAATGATTGGTGCCTGATGATAACCTCAGACTGAGTAAATATATCAAAAGCTGCTTGATCATGTGTATACGCGTCTACAACAAAATACTTCATGAATTAAAACAATTGAACAAAAGATTATTTAAATAAAGTCTATATGAGTGGCTAATAGGTGACAATATTTATAATACTAAAGACTTTTTTGCTTTAAAAATTGGATCGAATGTATGTAATAGATAAATCAATTATAATTTTAATGACAATGTAACAATTTATTAATAATTTAATGCTTTGTAAACATTATGCAAGTAAAGAATAATTATTATTATTAATAATAAATACTTACTAGATAATATTTAACCATTTATTTAATGTGCTATAACATTTAGAAGACATATATTTTTATGATAAAACCTTTCTATCAGTACACTAAAATTACACGTGTTTTTTTTGTTTCACATTTAGCGTGTTCGATTCCCGGCTCAGTCAGGCGATTATTAAAATTACTTTGAATGCAGTTCTAATTGGTTATAAAATCATATTGAAGTCTTGTTTCGGTTTAATTTTCTATCTACAGCACTTTTCCTTCATGGGCCAAGGTAAATATAGTTACTTACAAACATTAATAACATTAATAACTTTAGTTATTAGAGTTCCTTCATATTATAAATATTATGGAAAATAAATGTTTTTTTAAAATAACACCCTTAATTACTCTTATGAGTTTTATTTTATTAAATTGTTAATTGCAAAAGTTAAGAAAGGGATGTTTAGGTTTAGGCACATAGAGGGGATGGATGAAAGATGACTAGTAAAAGAAATTTACGGTGCATATGTGGACGGAAAGGTCGGTAGGGTGTGACGATGGTAAAGCAAGGAAAACATACCTTGACCAAATTGCCTAAGTTCTTAAAACGCCAGGTAAAGAGTACCCTTAACAGGCGAGCTTGCATGACGAGAGTGGTGAATGTGGAGGACGAAAGCCTTCCTTCCTCCAAATTCATCACTTTGTGTGCCGAGATCGTAGCAGATGGAGATATGTGGTCTCTGGATTCACCGTAAAAAACGCGGTAACACAGAAAATTCCTACTACTTAATGCCGATATTCTGTTAGAGTTTTGTATATCCCCATACCTTTTTTGCCGGATTAATTTAGATATACGATCCAATTCAAAACAGCGATTTAAAAATATAAGTACCTATACGTACCTGCTACATAATTTAATACTTTAAGAATTATCTAAAACTATTACAAACTAATATTTTATAGCTTACGTTGCAAGTAATAGAATTATTACCCACAATAAATACGGGTAACGACTGCCTTTGAGATGTGCCGATGTGAAGCGAAAGCATGTCCTCATCAGCATAATTAAGGACGACTATATACATACACAGTCGTCTGTTTGCGAGTGCAATGGAATTTCTATTTAATAACCGCTATTTACGTAGCACCGTTTTATTGACTTTAACGTTTACCTCTCGAATCTTATAGCTAGGAGTTCTGAGTTTCCGCCAATGAATTACTAGCAAATTAATGGTTAATTGGCAACGCACATAGGTCAGAGGCTTTAAGTGCATGAGCATACATGGAAGAGCAGCTTACTGGTCGTTCTTGCTTATCGGATGGGACAGAAACTCGTTATCACCAGAAGATCATTTAGATGCATTATTGAAAACTTATGGAAAAATCAAAAATATGTAAATCATATGTGTACATCCATAACGTTTCATTTTAATTTCTATCTTATCTGCGAGAAAGCTTTAACAGTTCAATGTTATAGATTAGTTTTCTTAATAATGAGGTGTGTTGCCGTCGGGGATCGTATATTAGTTTTTGTTATTCAGGTAAAAATTATAGTCAGATTCTTTTGATGTAGTAAGTAAATAATTAAGCACTATGTATGCAATCCCGATCACAAATGACGATAGAAATTATAAAACGTATATGGTTAAATCTCTTCTTGTTTAGTTCATTATGCATTCGAGATGGAAATAACTGCAATTTATGATTTAAATTTAAAAAAAAAGTCTGAAAGATCACAAACGTTTCACAGATTTGTCGGATGTACGAAAACATCGATATAAATTGGCACGTTACTACCCGTCTCCCTATCTAAACATCTGTTTTCACGCTTCGATCCGCGATGCAATTCAGCGAGATACCTCACGCTCGTGCAATGCGACTCCACTCGGTGATTCTATGGAATTACTTAATATATTAAGGGGGTGCATTTACATGTATCATCGATATCGCAACTCACAAATGCAATTTATATAAGTGTGGTCACGTGTTTTGATCGTTTGCTTTTACATTATTCCATTATATATGTTAAAGATTTACTACAACAAATGTGAGGTGTGAAAACAAAGTTACAGCTTATGAATTTATCGATTTTTAGGACTCCTATAGATTCCGTAAAAGAGAAGAAACGTCCGTATATAGATCTTGCGAGACATATGTATACCCCTTAAGCCAAGATCGGGCTAGGTGGTACGCCGAAAAAGAGGCCTATACCTAATAGTGGCTGGCGCAGATTGACGATAGTATATTTCTTATAACGAAAAGGTGTGAAAAAGCGATTAATTAGCGATTGTCATTTCTATTGAAAATATTCTCCTATATATACTTTACCGCGAAAATAAATATAATAAAATATATTAATTGTATTTCACGGTTCATGCTGCGTCTTTTAAAGATAAATATTTTTATTAGGTACATTAAAATTATATTTTGCTTTGCCTTGCCATGATCGACTGACTAATAGCTGCGTTCGATCGGTCGAATACGCTTGACTGGTTGCTACCTTGGTCTAGAGAACGTAATTATTTTGGGTTACATACATTTTATTAGTTCTATTATACATCTAATGCTCTTTATAATATCACATTATTTTCAATAATGCAATCAAAAATTCGACAAATAATTAATAATAAAACATATATTGCTCGTTTTAGTTAAGGCATTAGATATGACTGAGATAGTAAATTTGATTTATTAGTACTTTTATTTTTAGAGATTATTTTTTTTCTATAAATACATTTACAAGCATTAAGACAATATACATTATTTTAAAAATAATATTATTTTTTGTGGAGAGTCGATAAAATCATTAAAACCCTGATTCTCATCACTATCTATAAGACATTATTCCGAGCCATTAGCTCGCGGAGTCGCGAACGATTTTTCACTTATTTCACTTCCCGGCTTCGCTTTACAACCGTGAAAATTGTTTTCAGAATTTATTTTCCAAGAACTCTCCGGGAAAATTCTGTTCATTTTGCAATTTTGGATCACCTTCGAATTTATTGAGCATCGTCGATCGATTTGTTTGAAAGTCAAAATTGGTTTTGATATAAATAAGGAATTAATTTTCTTATAAAATACCTTTTGACTTTTTTAATCCCTTTCTTAAGAAGTAACGTTACAACTTAAATAACTAAACCTGTTGAAACAGGTAAACGTCTGGTTTTAATAACCCAAATGGCGCATTGGGAAATGAACCTCTGTTTAAGGATATACATAATAGGAGAGGAAGAAGAAAGTCAATATTCAAAATCAATCATCAAAGTGGGAGAAGGAAATAAAGGAATACGGGCCGCCGGATACCGACACAAAACGCGTTAACGCAGCAAAAGACTCGACGCCGATATTATTGTAAGGTGTGATTCTTCCCTGGTGGACCGTGTCTTTCTTGCTCTACCACTATTTTATTTATAATATGATTGTATGTTTTGGTAAACAATTTCCAGAGTAGAGACTGCAACTTGGCAAATATAGTGTAGGGGGTCAGTCGGCTACATAGACCGAATATCTACGTAGAGTGGCTGACAAAAACTAGATGAGTGTAGCCGAAGATAAGGTAAACTTAAGCACCCTTGCCTATGTTCTGCAGTGGTGAAAGGATTAAAGGCAAACTGATTATGATGAAACCTAAATAGGAAATATTGTATATAATTTACCGTAATGTTTGAATAAGTAAATACCTACAAGCTCTATTGCACCAGCTACTGAAATACCCATTGTTTTAAATAATAACCTGTACATATTACAAAACATTGTGTTAATATTTAATATATGCCCTGCTGCCTGAATTAATTACCCTCAAAATTTTGACCTGCTTACATTTACGGCGTCAGTATTTTCAAACACAGGTCGACACGCCTCGGCTCGCTATTAATTTCTCATAATTACAAACACGCGTCCTACTAACGAATAATTAGTTATCATTTGTTCGTAATGAGTCGTTATTTAATAACTTGCTACGTTAAACTAACGGTAGCTGTAATAACAGTTTTATGTTATAACATGTTGTCTCGCGGAGGTGTGAAGCGGGTTGGGGATCGCAGATTATTTTTTTTCATTGGATAGGAAAGCGATCGAGCAGGCGTGTCACGTCATAGAAGGCAATAAACGCCGTCCATAGACATCCGCAGCGCCATATGGATTGCAGAAGCGTTGCCGGACTTTAAAAAATATGCTGGGTATATAAATGTACTGATGCGTATCACATATAAAAATCATTTTTTTATAAAACGATCAAAAACTTATTTTGATATTTCAAAATCCTGGTCTAGCAAGCCATTACAACTTTTAAGAATAAATTGACACGACGTCCATTAATGCATTCAACAACAGTTAATAGATAATAGCTGCGCGCGTAAAAGAAAAAGTTCGGTAAGATTTAGTTTAAGTTCCCCGTAAATCCACTTCTTCCAGTATAAAATCAAACATTATTATTTTTCTGTTTTTGTTTGCTTGTTGCGGATCTTAGCCAAGTAAAAGTTCTAATTGTCCACATATTTTTGTTTTTTAAAAAATAGATGCGCATTTATTTTTGTAAATTGCAGAATTTGTTTATACAAACACTGATTCTAATAAAAATGATTAGATTAACAAATCAAAATCATACGTCATTTATATAACGAATTTTCGTAACAATACAATATTATCTTAGTTGTGTGAGTGATTCGCGTACAATGTGAAAGTGACAATAATTATTATTGAATATTAACTATGTGATGTTTAATATTATTGTCGATAATTCAAGATTCGTCATCATTTATTATTTTTGAAATTTGGCTAAGGTATGATAGGAGACCGTTACAGCTCTGTGGTTTGATGAGTCAGAACGAGTTTATCACTTCATTCAGTTAATAGTGGTAGGGAGATCGGGTAGATCACACGAATGGGCCGGATCAAGAGTCAGGAGGTAAATATCACAAACGTTACAAAATTTCGGCTTCAAGTGATTGCATTCTACTGTTTTACTACGTTTCGTACCGTGAGTGCAGGGTGGCCCAACTCCTCTCTTTTGTTTACTCTCTACTTCCTCTCCATTAAAACCTTATTACCCTCTCCTTGTTTACATCCTTACCCTTAGGTAGGCAACGGATCTGCAATGCTAAAGCAAAGTATTACGTATATCCCCAAACCACATTGTTTGATTACCAGGTGACTCACCTGCTTGTTTGCATATCAAGTATATAAAAATAAACATAAATCTATTTTTAAATTTTGCAGGCTTGTCTTGTGAACAGCTTCATGAACATTATCTTTAATTTAATGTCTACTTAGAAAGGCTACAACAAAATTCGATATCACTGCTCCCGCCGTCTAATAAAGCGCTTGAGCACTGTACGGGGTAAAACGGGACGTTTGAGTGACTTTTAATTGGGAAACTTGGTACCAATTGAAATTTCAGAGTGAATTGCGCCAATGGAAGCCGTAGGGTTCGATGGGGCCACTAAAAAAGCGGAAGTATAAGTATAATAAAGTGAACAAAAATGTTTTTATACGTTTCTACATTTTATATTTTTTCTGTCATATAGTAACACTGCCATTTGTTTTTGTTGTATCCACAGTAAATACAATTTTATTTCCTTGACATAGTCTTAATTAGCCCTTACGTACGTAATTTAATACGTTTGCAGTCAAATATATAGAAGTGTTTAAAAAAGTGATAATGAAATATTATTTTCTTTGCAATTCATATACGTTGATATGTATATTCTACCATTGGGCACGGGATTCCCTTGTTTCTGCGAGTACAGCCATTAATCCACCACGCTTGTCCAAGGCAAATTGCCGTAACAATTGTAAAATCTTTTATTGTTTGTTACTATTTACATTATATTACATTGTTTTTTTTAGAAAAAAAGTCCTTGACAATGTGGAGTATGGAATAGAGAGGCAAACGAGCAAGCGTAATGAAAAGCAATTAACGCCGCCTATAGACATTTGCATTACCATTGGCATCACAAATGTGTTGTTGACTTAATAAAATGAGTAAGATTGTTTTATGAAAGTTTTAATGTCATATTGGTTTGGAAATACCGCAGAAAGCAGCCGTTTCCATAGAGTGGTGGTGCGTGGAATGAAGTTTCGGGAAAAACGCACCGTACTGGAGTACCTCTCATCGTGATGGTAGGGTCCAGGTAACTTTTAAAAATAAAATATATTAAGTGAAAATCCATAAAGGTAATGGAAGTACTATAGTTTCAATATAAAAGCTATTACAAAATGTATAATAACAAAGTCTATTGTAAAAGCATTCGCGTGTTCAAGAACAAATTTAGATTGTGACATTTAACTGGGTTCTTTATTTATTGATTTAAACAATTACTATTAGGTATTAGGGTATAAAGTAACAATGATGATTCATATTACAACATTCTAGATAAGAGGAATGGACATTCACCCACCACTCTTGTCTATCCGTGGGTTGATGGAATATTTAGACTTGGATAAATTATCTGTATATAAAATATTTTATGTATCCCGATGCGGGAATAAAACGCGCGATCAATGTCTCCGTATCGGTAACTTCGCCCCTGAAATATTTGTATTGTGACCTTGTTTGTATTAAATTAGGAAAGTATTAAACTGATAATCAAGATTGAAATGATTTTAGTACTTTTTGCCCTTACTGCGAACAACGTAGACATAGATAAATCATAGAATATATAACAATATCATAGACGTTATTTGACATGACATTTTATATTAAATATCTAGTTATCAATTTAAATTAATTATCAATCTGAATAAAATCTAGTATTTTTATCATACTGGTACAAAACTTCCACTGAATTCCACCTTCTGCGAGTATGGTACTTCCCCGCAACTAAATAGTATACTAATTAATCAATGCAGCTGTAACAGTAAAATGATGGATGTTGAGTTCTCTCATAAATAAAACAATTTTCAAGTCAATTTAAGATCGAAAATATTTCATCCTCACCATCTGGATGAGTTGCGATCCTACTGGATTGTGTATTTTTCACGAAACCATCACTCCGTGAAACCAGCTTCCGCGATATTTCCAAACCTATATGCTATATGGAACTTTTACAATACAAACATATACATATTTCAAAGGCCAGTAACACTTACATAAACATACTCGTACACTTAGATTACATAAATACAACAAATAACTTACTGTTGTAAAAGTATTTTCCGACGGAAATTTACGGACGAAAAATAGAAATAAATATAAATTCTATTTACACCTGCACTAATCAATGTTTACTATAGCTATTTTTGCTATCAGTATTTTCAGTCCTCCCGTCGTCCTAAATGAAATATGTAATTACACTGACAGGCGTGAATTTTAAACGGCATCTGTTCGATATATTATATAGCTGATACGAATAGAAATTAGTTTCTGTTACGACACGGAATAAGTACGCAATTTGTTTCTGAACAGAACTATTTTAATTGCAAGACTTCTGTACGGATCGCTTCACTTTCACGTGGTGTGTGTTAAGTCACAAACTTTTTGCGATTTTCATAATTTTTGTATTTATAAGAATGGGAAGACAAACGAATAGGCGTATTGTCCGATCAATACCGTTAATAGACACTGACAACACCGCAGGCATTGCGAAAGCGTTGTCCTTTCAACCCATATGTTGTCCGATCAAGCTATATTTTGTCCGCGACTTTTTATCATTAGTTGCAACAATTTGTACTCGACATGTTTTGTGATGTGTAGTAAGTAAGCAACTTTTTAGAATTGTTAATATGTTTAACATATATACCTGTATAATACCTAAATAAATTGTAATTAAATAATTTATTTTTACTTCTGCGTATATAACAAGTTATATATTATAAAAAAATCAACATCTTTTCAACACTTATCGCTTGGACTGAACACATAATTTAATCAAATTTTCCGCTTGTTCCTGTGACTGCTAATTTTCCGTTGAACCCTTACTCAGAGGTTAAGTTGCAATATCTCGCGCGACCATTACCAATAGAAATTCTCAATGAGGATATTCCAATTCTAATAATGCCATATTGATAGCTTGAGTCACCACCTCCTGATTTTTTTTAACAGCCCATATATGGCCCACTGCTGAGCACGCTTGTCCAATGCGGATTAATGGGGATACCAGACTCGGAATAAATATTTGTAATCCATACAAATATTTTCTCCTGAATTAATACAAAATGGTTACTCACCAAACAATGACAATCAACAAAAAAAAAATGAGTGAAATTTATATTTAGACGGTTAATTAAGACATCAAAAGACACATAAATAAATCTCAACTTAAAAAACTGCGTTTTATTAAGCTATTAGAACAATTAATTACTCTTCTAATGAATAATATTGTACTCAGCAACAAACGTAAAATGTTAAAAATATGTACCAAACGGTATTTTAGATTATCAGCCCGTAGCAAAAAGAATATAATGGTACACATAACGCATGCTCTGTAGGATTTTGATAATGATGTATTATATAATGCAGATCAAATTCTTTTTCACAGCCTATATTATCTCATTTCCTTAGGAATGAAAATTTATACGCCACGCTCTCGACTCGACTTGACGACTTGAATTAAATTCATGTTCTTCATATTCCGCAATTTGACACTGAATGCGGTAATTTGGTCACTGAGCCAATTTAATTAAGCCAGTTTAACGTTACATTTACAAAAATGAAATGTTTTAAAATATAAAATAACTTTTGAGCGGACTATACACGTATCCAACTCGTGATTAATTGCGTCGGCAATTGCTTGAACAATTCTTTTCAATTAAATCAACGTAACAGTGTTTTATGAGGGCCGACGCCGCACATGAGAGGCTGTCCTCCAATTAAAACATAAAATTGATGCTCGTCCTTCCGACATTGGTTTCCGGACCACCCGGAGTAAAGTTGCACATGGATTAGCAACGGTGTGTCGCGAAAAGTTGGTTAATGTCAATTCCGCCAAAATGAAAAAGCAATAAGGCATATATTAGCTATAAAAATAAGCAATAGTTCAACTTCATAATTGTAAGTTGAATTGTTTCAGTTGTCATAAAAAAGAACAACATTAAAAATTTTATTTCAAAATTTCGAATGTGGTTCTTTTTTATGATATATGTAAATAAGAATATGCCTGTTACTTGATAAGTGAACCCAGTCGCCCATTACGATATTATAATTTAAATATTTTAAGTAAATATAAAAGTAGAAGTTTTCATTTTATAATATTATTCGTAAATTTCTAAATATAATCTGTAACGATAATGGCTTACAATAAAACTGTTTGCAAACGAATTAAGTTTACTCAATTCTTAAACAAAATACAATTATTTAAGAGATTATTTCTCGATACAGTCAGCTTCAAAAGATTATAGTAGCCTTATTTTTTTTTTGTTTATAAGGCCTAGTTTCTTTACTATGCCTATTTCATTAAAATAAAATAAAAAAATGTCAAATTTTTTTTTCGTTACAATTATGTATTTATCGATAATTCTAAATAACAGAAACTTTAGTAGCGTACCTTAGCGTGATTACACAATGGTCATTATAAGTTATAATACCTACTAAATTATTCTACCTTTCAAGAATGCATACATAATCAAATATATAATTAATTGTAATCATTTAATTTGAAATTGCATGCTCGAAATTAAAATTACATATCTATAATACTAATTTTTATTAGGATTATAAATAATTTTGGAAATTAAGACTTTTCTATGATCTCTTGTTTGCTTACTGTACATGATGGAGCGACTCAGACATTGGTAAAGCAATAAGAGTAACGTCTTGTCTGAGTAAACTCAATAATTAACGAAGCTTGGACCATTACCCTCACCTTCTCGTCCTTAAGAAGGCAGACTATTGCACCGTAGCGTATTATTTGGTGTCATTTAATACATTGTTAAAATTCATAACAATAAGTAACGACCATCATATAATGTAGGTATTGTTTAATTTTCTATAATTGATCATTAAAATATAAAATATCAATTTAAATAAAATTTATATTTAGATATTAAAAAACATTGTATAATTAAAATAAATATATTATTAACATTATAAAATAATTTAAGATGGAGTTAAACTATGTAAGGGAAGTTGTTACTATTTTAAGTTATTAATTATTGTATTTTATTGTTTCTATTTAAGAACTGTATTTCTTATTAGTGCAATTTAATATTTCATATTAAATTGGACTATTCTTTTCTACGGAATAATACTGATTTCAATTTTAGTTATAATTGAAGTTACATTACGGTGTAAACAACCTTAAACTCCAAAGAACTTGACTAATCGTTCAAGTAATTATCCAAGGAGCGTTATTGAGACTAACACGTTGGCGGGAAGCCGACGCCAAGATGGCGGCCTGTCAGATTTGACAGTTACAAGTTTCGCGCTATCCGAAGGACGGCTTCGCATTTGTTTATAACAAATTACGTCTTAAAATATATAATACGTATAATGATTATTGTTGATTAAAATTTCATTTTGTTATTCCATAAGCTGCTGGAAGCAGTTACCTCATTTTTTAATAAATATTTACTCTTATACTGTCCCATAAGTAACAATTAGTTTACGGAAAAAATATGATTTTGTAATAAAATGCAGTCCCTGGGAATTTATTTCTTAAAAATAATACTGCCTAAATGTATTACAATATTTTGGTGGCACACCTCTAATCTTGAAGTAAAATTCCAGCTTCAAGTTTAGAGGTGTGCCATTCATCCAGTAAGGATAAAATGAGCCTTATCCAAGAATAAAATGTTGTCGAAGGACGAAAATCTTTCAATCATCTGGCTAGTGAATTTGAGTCTCTCAACCAATTTCCACAGCCGAAGCTAGAAACCGGCGTAATCCATGCGGCCCTCAGAAGATAAAATACATTGAAAAAGACTTACGAGACACCTTGTAGGTAGATATTACAATACTTAGAAGAGCTATTATTTATTAACTACAATTATATTAAATTACCTATGGATTTTGATATCGTTCATAGAAATGACGCCATTTTGTTTTTGTATATAATACACTGAAGTACAATACTTATTAGGTGAACAGAAAATAATTACAAACCACATGTAAGATGTAATTTAACTAATTAAAACGTTAATTAACGATGTTAAAAATCGTTATTAGCAAGCGACGACAGCTAATGGCTGTAATTACATAAAATGACGGGGATTTTTTGTTAATTACTGGTTTATAGTAGAAAAAAGAAGTTGAAAAATTGTGTTAGTGGCGTTGCAATACACGATATATTTACATTTTTTTTTTTGTACTTGTACATACGTATATTTTTTACATCGTATTCTATTGTGTGAGTTAAATAAAACTGGAAAGCTGTTCTAAAACAAATTTGAATAAACGCAATTATCAAATTAGATTAAATTATTAACCTAAGCCAAGGTTCCGACCTCACTTGAGGGGATCGTTACTAACACTTCTCTTGCTGTCATGATGAAGCTTCCATTGTTTCAAGGAGGGCTGAAGATATAAGCAAAACAGAACACTTTATATCGATTTATCAATACTAAGAGAAATATTTTCAAACATAAAACTAATATAAATAAATAATATTATAAATAATAAATAAATAATAAATAAAATTAAATATTATATGTTATTATGACTAGTAACACCGCTGTGGTCTAGTTTAGATCTACATTTTAATAGATTTATTTTCGTCCTATGAATGGTGACAGTTCATTGAACCCGCAAAAAATCTCTATAGGATCGTTAAAGCTGTCAAATTCGAACTTGTACTGATATGATGAATTGCGTTCAAAGTTGTGAGCTAGAGAGGGAGCGATATACTGTGACGTCATACATTCCCTCTCCCTCTTGTCCGCAGTGTACACTTATTGGTTTTGTTAGCTGCCACGGTATCAGACGCAGAGGCCACCCAGAGGGGTATTTAGGGTTGAGTACATTTATTTTGATTTCGTTAGTGTGCAATAAAGTAACTTAAATACCTAACAGGGTATTTTGATAATCTTTTATATTATTTTGTTATACAATGTTCTTTTTCTAATCTAATTTTTCTTTCATAATGTGAAAAAAAGATTATGTTAAGTAATTATTTCTACATAATTAAAAATATTTTTATAAATAAATATATATCCTATCCTATGATATGGCTATGCTCGGAGTTTCTCTGGTGGATACAATTCGAAATGAAGAAATTCGCCGGAGAACCAGTGTCACCGACATAGCTCTTCAAGTTAACAGACCGAAGTGACAATGGGCTGGACACGTTTGTCGGAGAACCGGCAATCGTTGGAGACCGCAACTCGGCAAACGTAGTGTGGGACGCCAGATGTGGCGACGATCTGCCCAAGGCGGCTCACAGAGACTGGATGCGTGTAGCCGAAGATCGGGCTAGGTGGCGCGCCTTGAGTGAGGCCTATATCCGTCAGCGGGCTAATATTGATTGATTGATATATCCTATTCGCTTATTAATTCTCATGTTGCGTGACAACGCACGAAAAAGCTACGACCAAGAGATGGGTATTGTCAATGTTCTTTTGTCGTTTATCTCAAATCTCAGTTTTTGGATTATCCAAGAAGTTCGTATATTCCTAATCATCAGTGTTACTAGTAAGATGACGATTACGATAATGTAGATGAGGATATTTCTGCCAATGCTTCTGCAATTCAAATTAAACTTTCAATAAAAAATATATCACTAAAAATGTTGGTCAATTGCCAGCCCTAGCGGGTTATAATTATCGGTAAGGTCCGGCGCAGAATGAATTTGTCAAAACATACGTCGAGTCGAGTCGAGAATAATACTGAGTTAGCGGATATAGCCCCGGCCGCTGCTGCTGCAACCGTTTCACGTGATAACTCCGATAAACCAAGTACGAACGTATCAGCTGTGAACCCTCCCACTTAAAGTGTAATGGATAAGTGTAACTTCTTTTATAGCCATTAACTTAAAAATTATCTCTCTTTATCCCTCTTTCAATGCGGAATGTTAAAGGATTTTTAAGTCAATTTTTTTTATGGGAGATGTCGGAAAACGAGTTAGCGGTTCTTCTCATAGTAACATCCGCCGCCCGTATATGCAGATTTGCAATACTAAGGGCACCGCAGACGTATTTCCTTCCTTAGGGTTAGAATGTAAATAATAGGATTTATTGGGAGGGCAAAAGGAAATACAAAAAGGGGAAATAGGTTGGCCTCCTGGTCCTTGCACTTGTTAAACGTGGTGACATAGAAAAATACTACTACAACCCCAATTTAGCACCAATTTTACGGATAGTTTAGATATAAAATTGTTTAGTCTGTAAATTCGCTTACTCACATAGTGAACGTTTTAAATAAATAAAGAAACATAGTCGTATAGATAAAGTGGTTTATTTTACGGAAATGGTCGTATTAAAAGTATTTTAAATTTTCTTTTTTTAATTATTATTTAAATTAACATTTTATTCATGTATTTTAATGCTATAGTAAGATGTAAAATTGTTCTTTCTTTTATTATCTATTACATGTAACTTAAGTCTATTTTTTGGCTTAGAGTATGTACTCATTTAAACATTTGTTTTACTACTATTATGGTATTTATAGATAAAATTTGTATCTATGTATAAATAAGTATGTATATTACGGCGCTTTTGGTGATTGGAATTAGAATGAATCTCACCCCAACTGTCATACTGACGAATCTCACCCCGACTGAATTTTTAGTTTTATATACAAAATCAAGATTATGAAGCTCATAAACAATGAACAAAGAAACTAAAAATAGATTTGCACACTAACAATATGATTTGTACAAAAAATAAAATCAAATTACTGCAAAACAAGTCTTAAAATACTGTTTAATGTTCAAATTACATATTTATATTAATAGATAATTCTAAAAGAATATTTTATATAAATGACATATTATAATTATTTTATATAAACTCACATTATTCTTACATAATCTGCCAAAAGATGGCGCCAAAATACATATAAAATTAGTTTTGTCTATTGCATGACATAATTAAACAATGATATTATTTCTAATACAAATTTAATTATTGTTGCAATATAATAATTAATATAACAAAGGTGATTATCATTTTTATATAATATATTATATATTATAAACACGCGCTTCTGTTTCAAATCCGTGTTATAGCACCATCAGCGTACAATTTATTATCTTGCTTACCATACTAAGTAAAAGTTTATAATGAATTATGGTGAGTTTTTTGTTGCAAAATATTTGCGTAGGCAGTAGTTGCGCTGGGTTTTTTTATATGATTCGCATATATAGCGTGTTGCAATGGTATTTTATCTTAAAAACATGTATTTATTACAAGACTACAGTGCAGTATCTTTAAAGTAAATTTTGAAGAAGGTGAAACTAGGTCATTTAAATAGAAAACAAAAATTTCTTAAAATGCCTTTTTCTACTTGTATGTTGCTCATGCCCATACCAAAACTCAATATTTTATTATTTTCTGTTCATTTATTTAAATAAATTTAGAACAGTTGAATTGATTGTTGAGTTGAGCGAAACAGTAGTGAATGTTGTCTGTACTCTTACCGGCTTAAATGACTAATAAAATGTAGATATACTTTTCTCCATCTGTGTGTATTATGTCAACTTGAATTGTAGCTTCTTAATGTCTTTCGATTTAGTAAACTGGAGTGGTGATGGGCTGATTACGTTTGTCGAAGACCAGACAACCGCTAGAACAGACGAGTGATTGAGTGGAGACTGCGTCTTGGCAAACGTAGTGTGGGTCGCCCCCAGGCCAAATGGTGGGACGATCTGCGTAGGGCGGCTGACGGAGACTGTATACGTCAAGTCGAAGATTGGGCTGGATGGTGTTTCTTGGGGGAGGCCTATATCCAGTATTGGAATGCAGCAGGCTGTTGATGATGTTGATGCTGATGAATGTTTTATATTCATTTAATAAGCACTAAACGATATGTGATTTCTGTTCTGATACCAAGCCATTATCTATAATTCATACAGTGTACTCTTGATACAGAATGTTAATATCACAGTTGCATATAGCTCTAATGAAGCGGTAGCAAGGTAAATATAACGATTACTTAGTCTGATGGCTCATCGGTACAATCTTTGTTTTAGCCATAGGGCTGACCGAGACCATATCATTAGCTAAAGTTCGGTTCAATTATGAATCATGATGTTATTAAAATCGAATCAGACGTCTGAGCGATCGTTTTCGTAGTCAACCATTTATTTCGTTGGTAGAATGCGAAATTTTCAAAGGTTTGTTTTTATTATGACCGATTATATTTGAATGCAGACATTGATTACGAATTAACTCTTTATATTTTATTTATTTGGCATATATTTTATTTATCGATTTTAGCTGTGCTCCGAGGAGTTTTTCGAGATAATTCCGTCCGTTGAATTCCACTACCGTATAACTCGCCACAAGGAAAAGTTTCATCCACATCATCTAGACGAGTGGCGATCCAGTATGATGTGTTTTTCTAGAGAGTTCTTTCCACGCACCACTATCCCGTGGAACCTACCTCCAGCGGTGTTGCCGAAGCGATACGACTTTGGAACCTTCAATAAACAAGCCTACACATTTCTTGCAATGCAAAGAAGCAATGCTTCTGCAATGCCTAATGCACTGTGGATATCTATGGGCGGCGTTGATTGCTTTCCATCTGGTGACATGCCTGCTCGTTTGCCTTCCTGTCCCATAAAAAAAAAGAATTGTTCTCCTCCGCTGGTCGTTTGCTTAATGGTGAGCATCACGTTGCTCCCAAACGTATGGTATACAGTGACAAATTTGTTTCCATCACTGATGGTTCTCAACTTGATCTCAACTATCGCGTCAGAGATTTTCACATCTTTAGCATTTTTGACACCTAGAGCATTAGGCACTACCCAAAAAGGTATACAAACTCTTTGGGTAGAGCAATTATAATCACAAAAAACGTATTCAACGTTACGTACCGTCTTAATTTAGAAATAATCTAAATGTTATTCATAAACACAGCGTGTTTTTAATACAATAGATAATAATGTAATGAGGGTTGGTGTTCAAAAAAGTTATTTTGTATAAAAATAAAATAAAGAAATGTATGAATATGGTTTAGATGCAAAAGATATTTCGAAGGAATTGCTTAATTGGATCTTAGATTTTTTAATCAATTATTGTATAGATAATAGAATAAAAGCCGTTAGAAATATAACATTATACAATTATTATTGTATATAGATGAGGGAACCAGGCTGACAGAACACGTGATAGTTGAAATTGAAAATAAATTAAAATTATATATTTATAATTTTAATTTATTTTCAATTCAACTATCACGAGTTCTGAGGCAATAATAAACATAATTAAAGTGAAAAATATTAAATTTATTATTTAATCATTTGAAAAAGACAAAACCGCCTATATGCCATAGTCCGATAGCAATTGACAAGTATATCGGTGCAACGTGTGAGGTCTATGAAGTCATAGCCGCCCACGCGGGCTAACAACTCGGCATTGTACGGCAGTCGACTGCCGACCTGGCCGGTATGCAAAACACATCACTCCTTGAAGTGGCCATCACTTTTAAGATCCATAAAAAAGTTTGCTGGAGCACTAAAAGTCTATGTACACTAAGGAGAAAATGAATTGGCATCGATTTACTTGCATTGAGTATAATGAATATAATAAGGGGTTTTAAGATAATTTACTGTTTATATCGTACGGAGTTCTCTGTGACAGTAAGTCAAGTCAATCAAACTTCTACATACCACAGAATATGATAGCATGTTTTGTGTGAAGTTAACAGAATTTATATTTCGGCTACGACGATCTCTTTTCGAAAATTTCAGAAGAATTAACTACACAAAAATATATTAAAGTGCCTTAAGTGTGTGCAAAACAAAAAAGGCACACTCTTGTCCGAATCGCCTTATCTCGATGGGAGATTCGAAAATTAAATTATTGTAGTTACTAATATCCATTTATTAGGACATGAATATTAACACAATTCGATTTATACTATTATAATATTTGAAATAATAAGATAAATAAGTAATATCTTTTCCAAGGTTTCCTTTTTAATTTTTATGTCTCATGGTGAATAAAAGAGATAAAATTATATTCTTCCTCCTTCATTCCTATACTAAAAATGCAGGTTGCATTAAATACAAAATATAAATGTCCACCGTCTTCTAATTGGTAGGAATGTGGTGTTTCTCATTACAGCCGAACTACCAATGTATTTGTAAATGCCCCTTTATCTGTAGCATTTATCTGTCCATTTGTACGCCACTGATTGATTGTTGTAATTAGTCATTTTCACTATTTATAAACGGGAGACAGATTTTTAAAGTATAGAATTACCTTGAGGTTCGTGTGGTATGCTAAGGTAGATTTGGGTATACTTAATTTTTTCATTCATTAAAACTTGTGATAACACTGAAGATAAATAATATATTTAAGAAAAAGGCTGGCATTGACGTAAAACAGACTTAATTTTTTTTTATGATAGCAAGCGACCGAGCAACCTAGTTAGTTATTTGTATAAATACTATACTAGATAAATACTGTACTAGATAAATACTATACTATAGAGACTATATCTACTTGTTATGCTACGATGCTGATGCGTCGATAACTATAAAGATGTGTATAATGGGAGAAGTAAATAATAGAAAGGGAAAGAAATACCTTTCCGGCCTCCAGATCGCTGCACTTATTAAAATATGGTAACACAATAAATTGCTACTCCGGTTAGGCAGGTACATGTCATGGTTTTATTAATACACTTCTTTGCACAAAAACGGATTATTTTTTGATAAACTAAAAAAAATGATTATTTTTTAAAAAACAATTAAATTTTTTCATACCCAGGAATTTTATTAAGTGCCAGTAACATAGTTTGGTTATTAAAACCTCTTTAGAACTAAATTATTACCAATAATATAGAAAAATCAAAACCGCCTGAGCACTGATTACTATTGTGTTGTAAATTCTTTTCGTGGATCATAGCTAAGTAATATTTTATCTACATAAAAATGGTATACCGCAAAGTAACGCCTGACTCCATTAATCACCAATGTGGTGTGGCATACATGATTGTACCTGTATGCCTTTAAGAGTATTATTATTATCAACCTTCATGTAGGTTTGGTCACTATATTTTCTTTTTCATCGTAGAGCATGTCTTAAACTGGTACTATAAAATATTATATAGAAACGGATTCCAAAAACGTGGAATTCAAACATGAGTCGTATCCGTCAGCTGTTAAAAATGTATAAAAAACGTCAAATGTTGTATGTTTTTTAACTTTTAACAATAATACATATGTATATGCACATATAACGATATCGATATTATTATATATATAGGTAAAAATAAAAAATGATCACCTAACTACATATATATATATATATATATATATATATATATATATATATATATATATATATATATATATATATATATATATATATATATATATATATATATATGTGTGTGTGTAATTGTATTTGTTAAAAATCAAGAGTATTAAAGTGTGGCTACACCAAAGAGCATACTTTATAAAGATTGATCGTTTAAGATTTCACCTTTATGGTGGAACATTTATCTAAGGAAGCCTTATATTAATAGCACTATTAAGCATACCCCGTTAAGCGTTAACTTATCTTCAACTTAGCCGTGTAAAATTGCTCTAAAACTATCAACAAATTCTATTTATTAATAGTAGGTTTATATATTTTTTGCTTTTGTTTGAAGGAAGATAATTAATAATTTAACTGGGTTTATCACTTTTTCATAAATTGTTTTTTTTTAAGTAATAAACATCATAATTCTCTTTAACTTGAAATATTATAATAAAATAAACAAATCCTTATTTCTTCTTAAAAATATAGCCTTCGATGATTTCTTAAACAAATTGATAAGGTTGCTCTTTAAATACACATAATATAATATTATAATTGTTTATTGTATAACTTTGTTTCTGGTGTACACTAAATTATATATCAAAATATGAAAAATGTGTGATGTATAAGACATTCAATCAAACGGTATTCAAAAAGTATAAATAACAAAACGAGCTCTAAATGATGCTCCGGAAGTCGGAACCATATTAAAACAATGAAAACAACGCTCAAATTTCAATTCGAATGCATCGCACTGTGTGGTCCATCATATTAAATTTTATTAATTCACAGTATTTTTTATACGTTCCTTCTTAATGGTCGCATATTTATTTTATCTCAGGCGTTTTGCCGCGTAAATCATATGCGGCTGTCAGTGTGACAGCAAATTTGGCGCCAACTGCAGCCGCTGTCAATTCTAGATTTCATCTCACGCGGCCGCTCGTTCCTCGTTAATTTTGGATGCGTTTAATATGTGATTAGTGGAACTAATGTTACCGAGGACATATTTATGTTAGCGTTATTTCTGTAACGAACAGGGTTTACGTAGAATATAAAAATGTTTTAACCCAACATCTAAAGAAATAAAGGCTATTATTGTATGAACATACACATCATACTAATTCGAGAACAATAAATTTTGTTACGTTAGACTAAAGACAAATTTGAGTCCACCCCGTTATGAGCACGTTTTCATACGTATTTAAAATTTTTGGTGATTATTTCTCGTTAATTGATGGGCTTTTAGTTGTGTCAGCAAATTAAACTTGGAGCGATTTTTTTTATAAAAGGTTTCAAACAATTTTTAATATTATCTGTGGTTGGAAAATTACGGGCTATTATAACGACTATAATACTTTTGATCAAAGCTGCGGTTATGAGTAAAATATTTTCATTCGTGTTTTACATGTTTTGGACCTATTCAATTTATTTATTTATTGAACATAATCAACAGCTTGTATATTTTCAGATTATATATACATGTTATAATTAGCTAGATTAAAGTTGTTAAAGATTTATTTTTTTTATGTTGACAGTGTTTTTATTTAACTTCAAAGGTTAAATAAAAATAATGTCGTTCATTACAGTCATTACAATCCTTGAATAATACGCTATCATATTTGAGATTAAGATTAAAAAATAATTAAGCTTTATTAAGTATTTGTCCATTATTAGTCTATTATTCTCAAATAATATATGTTATGAATAATTAAATTTAGGTGTTTTTACTTTCAATTCGTAGGTATAGGTACCTATTAAAGATAATGTACTCGTATAACGATTATGTGTGATGTGATTATTTAATACCTACAATGCTTTATTTAAAGAAATCCCAAGTGTAATAGGGTGTAAAAAAGTAGAAGAAGAATATATACAAACATGCCAATGTTTGAAAACATGGAAGATACTGTCGCCTGAATCTTCCCTTATTCAATATTAAAAAATAATATTTTTTACAATATGAATAAAACGAGATTCAGACTTTTCTCTTCAAGTTACATCAGTGAAGTCTAGTTTTTATTTTATTTTTATAATATCATGTTATTATCTGTTATATTGTTTAATTCTGGTGGCGTAATTAAGTGATACTTAATTAACTTGGCTTAAGGCGTAGTAGTGAAATGAAATGAAGTCAATGGGTGTAGCGTCTTATTTTAACTTGGCTGCAAAAATCAATGTAAGTTTTAGTTGAACGGCCACCATTTTACCATGACATTTACATTTCAGGATAACTACTAGTTTTTATTTTATTTGACCCTGGCATAATAGTTATAGCTATTGCCATCGAAGAAGAAGGAAAAGGAATTCGGTTCCAGTGTCTTCGAGATACAATTGATATCAACAAATTACATTCAGCAACTCCAAAAACTATTTTATTACACGTGTTATCTGAATCTTAAATCTATCTTAGAAGTTAGGTATATTACCCATTGAGTCATGATGTCGTTGTAAATCAAATGTACCTTTAATATCAATAGAATTTACCCCTGTGTTCATCCATCACAAGCTACTAAATGCTGTTTTGACAGCTGTCAAATTAATGTCATGGTGGCATGACCGGCGCGCTTTGTAGTTATCTATGGTGGGAGTGAGGTCAATGCTATTTATTCATTTTCTTTTTATTAACAAAATATGAATTTTATCAATAACCTTACTCATATTCCGTTTTATGTGAATCTTTTTTATTTATAAAATATCGATTAGATAAATTTAAAACTACATTCTTATGACTCCATTCCACAATTATAATCATAATCATACAACAGTTCAACAGTAGCAACAGTTCATTTAATTAGGATCGGGCTTACCATGTGACTTTTTATTTTCCATTGGACTGTTGATATAAACCATTTTCCAGCACAATCATTTTTAGTTTAGTTTTAAAGGTTAACAAGAGTTCTACTATAATATCAACAACATTGGTAGTATTATTAAAATAAAATATTATATATTTTTCATAAGAAATAAAGCACACTTTTTTGAAATAATGTATGATGGCTTAGGCTAATTTGATACAGAGATAGATAGATGTGAGAGTCTCTGAAATTGAACTAAGAATAATAACCTTATACTTTATAAACCTTAATGTATTCGGTATATCCATCATTAACAATTGTTGGAGTACACGAGTGCTAGTGTGGAGACTGCGTCTTGAGACTCCAACCTACGTGGTTGGAGTCTCAGTTAGGAAGAGTAACGATCTGAGTAGGGTGACTGGTATAAACTGGATGCGACGAACTCACATGAGTTAGGTGGCTCCCTTTGCGAGGTTTATGTCCAGCAATGAACTGTTGCAGGACGTGTCAGCAACTATTTTGTTTATAATCTATTTATGTATCACTGCTGGACACAGGGCTTCCCATTTCTAGAGGAACAGACGATAATCCACTACGCTTATCCTTGTCCCGATTGATGGGGTAAATCTATTCGGAGTAAATATTCCGTTATTCGGGTTATATTCCCTATTACAGATATATGAATGTACGTATGGAGTACAAGTATTTATTTGATGTTTGAATGTCCCATCCCCCTTAGGTATTCCGCCGCGTGATGGACATTTGTTCATTTTCAGCAATTGGGAGGCCTCTCGCCTAACATTAGATGATATACAGGTTTTTAAAAACGAATAAGCAGCTCCATTGACAAGAATCGCGCGACCATAGTTTCTCAGGATAATGCTTATGCTAAGTTAAAATGATTCTCAAAAATTCTAATAATATTATATATACATACTTTGCTTTGCTCCTAAAATAAAAATAAAAAAACAATTTAACGATTTTAAATTAGAAGCTTTGTGCAACACTAATGTGAACTATGGTTTGTTTGAGGGTTGCCATGATTATGTAAACATGTCGTGCGTCTGTGCACAGTCTCGAGTTACTTTGGTCTGTGGTGGTTCTAAAAATTAAGTCATCACTCACAGCGGTCGTTCTGTTTCTTTTTTTGTAAATACCAAGTTGGATGGAGTTAAACAATGTGCATTTCAATTATTCGTTTCCTTATTATTAATATTAAGTTTTATTTTTCATTAACTATAAGATTAAATCAGAGGGAAATGTTCGCAAAAGACTTTGTTCATTGGCCACTCGTTGCTTCCTAAGATAATTTGTGTACATCATTAGGAAAGAGCACGGTAACTTGGACCGCAATATTCCATTAGAGAGATGTCACAAGACCTCACGACTGAAAGCAGATGTGATGGGCAAACCTAAAACGACACGTGAGAGAAATGTCTACCGCCTACTTTTTTACCATTGCAAGTTTCCACCCAGATAGGATAAATGCATTTTATAAATACATTTTTTTAAATCTCGCCAACGGCGCCATCTATTGAGTCTAAAAGTATCTGGAGTAGACCAGAACCAACCATTCCCATTAAAAAATTATATTGAAATCAGTTTAGCGATTTCGGAGATTAACGTGTATAAGACTACAGTAATTTAGATGAGATATACATTTGTAAAGAAAATAGGTGATCCGTTGCAATAATGGCTTTGTCGAATCTGGCATCAATAATCCACATAGTACTATGCAGACCAGTTGCAAAATCCAGGGTTGAGAATTTAAATTTAAAACCTGTAGAGCTTTAAGATTCTTTAGTGTTTCAAAACATGACTCGGTGATGTCGAGGGTAAATTTTGAAATTAATTCTCATCAACAGCCTACGACAATCCACTTCTAGTCATAGGCCTGCCTTGAGAGGAGGTCCATAGAGTGTTTATCTGTAGTCATTACACTTAGCAGATTGGTTAAATATCTTGCACCAATAAAGTCGCTGATTGGCACCGTGCTGTGATATTAGGCTTAACTTTGTTTTTGTGATGGTTATACCGCGATGATACGATAATCAGAGCCACTGTAGGATGTACCGCCTTTACCTGACGTTGACAGTGTGGGAAACAAGGTGCGGTTGTGAATTTTTGTATCTCAAATGTTGTAAACTTTTAATGTTTTCATATTGTCCAAATCACCTAATCTCAGCAGGTTTAGAAGGATTATTAAGATTAATAATGTTTATTAGTCAATGCCCAATAATTACGTTCGACACACATAACTTAAACACAAAGCTAATTGTGCCTTTTATCTTACACTTATTAAAATACGTTATGGAACATAAATTTACAAAACTACAATACATTGCAATTAAACACCATTCATTTGAACATTAAAATGTCTTAATTTCGCCTTTAGCATACTTTTGCATAATGCGTTTCAAACAGTTTTATAATCCTTATTTTGACAGCAAACTCTTCAATGGAGGTAAAAAAAGTCGTGGAAGCGAGACAGCGGTATGTGAAAAAAGGGAGACGAGAACAACTTCTCGTTGGGTGGCATAGTGACTCATGCGCGACGCTTATGGGTAGCGAAAGGGATTTAAGTGAACGGATTAAAAGGTTTTTTTGAGCGGGTATCCCTTAAAATGTGTAAACTTTTTGGTCGTTGCGTATACTATGATCGAGTGGATTTAAAAAAAGTGTTTGTGTTTACCGTAGACGGGATAAATGCAAATACAAGGGCCTTTATGACGCTTTTTTGTGCAATTATTTTTTTTATTTACATTCAAGCGAGATCATTTTAGTAGTTAAGTTATCAACATGATGCATACACAGACACAGAGACATGATGCACTTTAAGTAAAAAAAGTATCGATGTGGAAAATCCCTAACAATTACTACCTAGGAACAATAGCTAAATAACGGATAAGTGTTCAAAAATAACTCAAATCCTGCATGGTAAAAATAGAAAGTGTCATAAATGTCTCAGCACTGCGAAAAGCGAATACTAATACGTACACAGTGCAAAGACTTCTTGGTTAATAATGACTAGATTTAATTTAATCATTATTGAATAATGACCCAAATTAATTTACTCTTATATTTTATAAACTCCTTTGCAAAAAAACGGGCACCTTAGAGTCATTGGCATTTTTATGGATAATATTTATATTTTTAGTATGTCATTAGCTTAGAAGACTAGATATTACTTTTTTCTTTATTTTTTAAACATTTAAATCCTAGAATAGGTGTTTTTGTCAATGTAAACAGAAATCTGTGTGAAAATGGACATTTTTATGGGTATAGTGACATTAAGGCTACGAGTATTTATATGGTGCTTTAATAAAAAATACGTAATATTAGGGAGTGGACCGGGATAGCGAGTGATCCAGAACTGCTGCACCTCACGAAGGAGGAGGAAAGTTGTGCTGAATTGGCTGCCAACCTGCGCAAGTTTGAGAGGTACTCTTAGAACCAGTACAACGACGACTACCGACTTCTTGCATAAGAGCATGTACGTCGCCAGAACTGTGGGCCCGAATATTATCATCAATGTGAATGGCACCTTCACCAATTACAGTCAGTGCAGATTATGCATGTTGAAAAAAGATTTATATTATGTACCTTTACGCATTTAGTACGCCATTTTCAATAAATACTATCTCGGTACGATAGCTAAAAGTTACGCCCGCCCAAAACATAACAGATCCTCTACCATAAAGGGTGATTTCTTCAAAACACACGTCAGGATAGCGTTCCCCCGGTCTTTGTAACATTCAGCGTCGTCGTCCTCACCATGCAGACAAATTCTAGCCTCATCGGGGAAGATTACACTTCTCCAGTTACCTAGTGACCAAAATAGGCAATTTATAGCGAACCTGAATCGATCAATACGGTGCCCACCAAGTAATTTGGAGGCGCTTGTCGTTGACTGCGTAGTTCATAGGCTAACTTGTACTTCTTGAATGTTTCTTCTTTTGAGGTCTATGTAACTAGTCTAAGGAACCGCAAAGTTCTTTAGCGCCTGAGTCACTAAAAAGCGGTCGTCTCGCGGTTGTGTGCAACGTTCTCTCCCAGAACCTTGTCTTCTCTGAACGGAACCTGTGTCTTGGTATCGAGTCCAGGTTCTTTGAACGGATGAATGGCTCACGTTTAACCGCCGTGAGAAGCAACATTGGCTACATGCCACTTCCAGTAGCGCTATAATTTTACTTGCTCTTATTGCATTGTCTGCCATTACAATAGATACAAAGATATCAGTTTTAAGTCACAATAAGGGAGGACGATGCGAAAAACATAAATTATTGTACTGGGAATAACAAGAAGTATTGTTTTAGTTGCGTGATAACCTTTTAACAATTTTCATAGCAATAATAAGTTAATTAACTTTTTTCATACCCAGACTCTTTATTAAGTAACATAGTTTGGCTATTAAAACCTCTTTAGAACTAAATTATTACTAAGAATATAATATGTAATAGTAAATTATTACTAATAGCTCGATAAAGGCGTATAACTAAAGTATTATGAAATAAATACGTGTATCGTGATTTTTTTTTAGTTGACTGAAAAAGTCAATATAAGGTTTTGGTAGAATACACACCATTTTATCAAGACGTAACGTGACAAACTAAGAAGTTACGTTTCAAGAAATTTGATATCATTTTATTTCACTTGATATTGGCATAATAGGTATAACTAATTGCCATCAATGACAAAATGCACTTTCGTTTACGGTCTTTTGCGAAAGTGTGGTACTACTTTAATTTAATATTTGTAGAGCCATACATGAATGAGTTTACTAGGCCGGATAAGTAGTACCTTCCACACTCTCACGGGATTTCATACGTCGAATGCAGGAATCCGGTGTTCTTACTCCTTTCCCTATGTTCTACTTTCTTGTGGGGAACAAGAAAGTAGAACATAGGGAAAGGAGTTCTATGACTTTCTTATTTCTCTGGAAAAAAATGCTTATTTTCCTATAATTATTCATAATGGGAGAAAAGAAGGATTGCTTACTCTGGTGACATGATAGCTCATTTGCTTAACTGTTCTATAACAAAAATTCCCTAAGGAGTCCATGCACTCCGTTTCGAGTCAAAAAATTCCTTGGTTTCCCACACAGAAAAAGAAAGTTATAAAAAGACGATCCATTACAAACATTTATGCACCAGTAAAACCAGTTTAAAGATCATAACTGTTCGACTTTAGCACACTCCTACGTATTACGACGAAGTCCAAATTAATTCTTAAATACGGATATAAGAATCCAACAAAAATAAACACATACGCACAAATGGTCATTAATACTGAGCCCGCGTTCTATACTCGAACGGACAGACAAAAAGAGGACAACTAAACGGAAGACGTCTCAATTACTTCACACAGGCATAATCTGTAAATAGATTTACTTTAACAATCAAAAATAATCTCTAAAATGAGCATAGTAGAGTTTTATATCATGTATGGATGACACACGATCGCATTCCTTAGTTAATCCTTTCTTATGCAATACAAATAAAAAAGTAATCTATTTTTTGAGTGCTAAAGTAACTATTTGATCGCATAAATTGTGTTCAAGATAGGAAATGACTTCAGAATGCAAAATTGTGTCATAATCGCGGGTGATAAAGTATATATTTGAATCTGGACTGGTCGATATGAGATGAGGCATCAGTGCCAGTGAGGCTTGAAATGTTTTGGTGACATGAGCATACAATGCATGAATGTCGGATGAATGGAACCGCTGTAATCAACATTTTTTTTTTATTATCTCTTTATAAATAAATTATTATTTAATATTTTAATTTATATGCAATCTTCTTAGTCTTCTTAGATTTTTACTGTCATTAGAAAGCAAAACATTTCCCATAGATGTTTGCAGAAGCGTTGTCAGCCTTTCTTGATGTGTTGCTTGTTCTGGCTAGAAGTTTCGAGAAAAACGCACCGTACTGGAACGTTACTCATTCAGATGGCATTTTCAAATTCTGATTAGTCCAAAAGAGGATGTGTAAGTGAAGTCAACTCCATTGATTTCTGTTCCACAATGTATATAACATAATAGTTTTGGTTATAGTAAAACTTGAGCACAAGCGGAAGACAAAAATATTTTAAATAATTGTTATTTAAATGTCGACGCCATGTAGTTCGTAGTTCGCTCTGGGTGGCCAGACCACCCGTGGGCGCTGAGCCCCGTACATCTGTTTGTCAAATTAGGCGCCGGTACTGCACCGAGCGGGCAGCACCAACGTTCTACAGCTATAGGTATCCAGTTCGATGTTTTGGTTTAGATGGCAAACATCAACCTATTTCTGTTTTTGGGAGGTTGATTATTTATTTATTCTTAATGGCTAACCAGCACGTCCAAACTCCCAGCCATACCAATTCTTTGTCGTTTAGCAGCGGCCTTACAATCCTGTTTGTTTCATATTCGATCTATTTTTGTTTCTTAAACGTTGACTAATACGTTTTGCGTATTTACCTATGGCTACATGGCTATGGTTACATGGCTATTGTGAAAAACACTTGAATTCGTCGAAGTAAATAGCAATTTTACTTTGTAAACTTAACCTCTCAACTTTCAAGGTTACAACAGATATGTTCACTTGATGGAGTAAAGATGTGTTCTTAGATAAAAATATTAATGCAAAACTTAAATAGACCTATTACAATTTTATAGGATTTTCTGTGAAGTCAAAGGTTTTACGCCGGTAAAACTACTGTCTGTTATTCAACCATCTTGTTTTAATTTTAATTGCCTTATTTCATCCGTTTTATTTAGCAAAAGTAAAATAGGTTCCAATAAAGATAATTTTAATTATTTTACCATAATAACAAAGGTGTTGTTGTTACACCCACCAGATTAATTTGGAGGCTTTTTAGATAAAGTAGTTGCGTGTTAAGTAAAGATTGTTAATATAATCTTATACCAAAATAATACATTATTATATTACATTAAAAATAAAAACAATTTTCTAATTGATATAAAAGAAGTTAAGAGGTTTTATTTAAAAGGAAATCATCGCATCATTCGCCTTAGACGTGTTTATATCCTAAATCATATCTCCTAAAAAAAATTCCGAGCATAGAGCTTCTGTTAGTGCTTAAACCTAGTGTTAATGATTTGATTTGTGCATATTTACAAGAAAGTACAGGCATGACGCATGTATGAAACATATAATAATTTAAATCGTTATAACAGTATAATGAGCACGGCTTTTGATATCACTGTCCTGAAGCAATTTTTTAAAAAAAATTGTAGTTGTAATATTACTCGGTTAAAACGATGTATTTCTAGCGCCTCTTTCACAAGTATTACTTACACATTACCTTTCTTTGTCTTTTTCCCTTGATTCTCGCTAAAGCCATTAACACATTGAAAAATATAAATGTTCCGTTCAGGTGCTCAGACGATCTAGATTAAATTCCCGACATTTTATAATCGTTTAATTAAGTTAGTTCTACGCGCACGGCATGCAGTTTATCCGACGGTGTCCTTTTGTTGTTTACCGTCCTCACTTTAATTATAGACGACTAATTAACTGAAACTAGTCTCTCATCAGTTAATGAGCAAATAACAATGTTTTTAGTGTTAGCTGTATTTAAAACGGGTACCGTTTCTTTAACTTCGGGTGAATTTGAATGCAATGCAATTGATTCTATGTTTATTGGAAGACTAATTATATTATTGCGTCTTCTTTACCTGACTCTGTAATTGGTTTAGTAAAATTTAGAAAATGAATTATATATTTTGTAGTAGGTACGTGAGTTTTATTTTATTTTGAATGCGTTATAGTCATAAATATTGTAGTACTTGTAAATAACATTTTATATCTTTTATGTCAGGTATAAGTATCTCGATTATCTTGCGATATGCGAAAAAATAGAAGTGATGGATTATTATTTTATATTTGGAAAAGTATTTATAATATATCATTTTAGTTGTTATATATCTGGGTTTCGTACAAAAAGTTAATAAAGACGATGAGTATCTTTTTACATAAGTTTGTTTTAGTCTTTATTTTCCTTCTGAAATCCAAATTTTGAATACAATGCATTGAATTTTCGTCAAGATCATGATATAATAAAACTGTATATAGGTAATTCAAATGCAATGAGATGTAAAAAATATTTAAAGATAACTTCAGTTTATAAAGTTCAGTTTAAGTCAATTTGCATCATTATGAAGTCATTACAGCTGCGGGTGGGCCTTAGTGGTTCAGGAAATTTTTCCAGTCGGCTCTTAGCTTGGCCTTTTCTCTCCAGCCCCTCACTCTGATTGCCTTTAAGTCGTCCTCGATTCCATCTAGCCATCTGAGCTTAGGCCTTCCACGGCTTCTGCGAACATTTGGTTTGCCGTCGAGTTGAGTAGAGTAAATCAATTTGCAGTTAAGACAAAAAAACATTATGAAACTAACGTGTATATTTAATATACATATGTAAGTATTTGACCTTTTATAGAAAATAATTTTTAAGGAATCTAAATAAAATTATCCTTTTTACCCGCAACACATTACTTTTGAAAATATTTATTTAACAAGTGCCGCAATTTCGAATTACATTATTTTATCGCTAGTTGCTGATTATTAAAACCTATGTATTACAATAGGTGATAATTTTTAAATATTATTTACTAATACTAAATTAATAAATCACATGAATAGTGTAGTTCAGTTAAAATCAGACACATTAAAACAGTTGTAGTAAGACGCAATGATTAAAAACTTGGAAAGTAACAAGTGTTTTTACAAATTATTAATTAATTAAATTACAACATAAACAAACACATTTATAAGGTTATCAACTCTATATATTATATTGTATATTCTATATTTTATTTCTTTAAGAGGAAAAGGGGAGATCATGAAATTGGTGTGATGTAACTTATGGATAGCCCCTTAATGCCTCAAGTAATTCATCATTTAATTTATTCAGATAAATACATAATATAGTAAAATAATGTTATACATCCTCATTCTTGTTATCTGTTTGTCTAGTGACGGTCCAAGGAAGAGGCTTGGAACAGGCATAAATGAATGAACGTATCACTAAGTAATATTATTATTATGAAATTGACCAACTAATATCACCACCAAAGAAGAATCGCTGCATCACTAGTTTCTTTCTTTACATTTTTCTATACTTGATTTATTATTTAATATTTTTCATATACTGTAAAATAAAATGGTAATTTTTTTATAATAATGCAGATTTTAACTATACGTGTCCGATTCGTAATTAAAATGGAATGTCTATATTTTTGTCTGAAGCACACATTATGAAGATAGGTAGGTTATCCTGTTTTTTAAAATATAAATAAAGTAACTAATATTTTCTTAATTTTTATAAATGTAATACTTTGACTTTTACAACTACTTTTCCAAATATGTTGTAGGTACTCTAACTATTATAATAAAAATAAACTTGTAATTATTTAAAAACAATGATATATATTTTTCAATATAATTTAACTCGTTCCACGTACGTTACGAGGTATGCATATAGAGGTAATTAAATGTATAATTTTGTAATAAACAGTGATTATGCACGATTAAACCAAATGCCTAATTTATTTTTTTAATAAAAATATATAACTGTCAAAAAACTAACATGGCCACTCATTAAGACAGTAAGAGATAATAAAGCGATTAACGTCGTAATATAGTAATTTACGCGACACCAGCGCTATTGAATTAGCATACTCACTCGAGTTTCGTGTGCGGTCGAATTTCGCTACTGTGACACACGGACGCAGCCTTCAGAGCACATTTATCATATAACTCAAATTTATTGATTATTTTTCAAGATCTGCTCTATATCATAATATAATACAATAAATCTTACTATTTCTAAATAATAATAAGTTATATGGATATGCACATAAGAAGCACGAATTATATGAAAAAGTTATAATAAATTATATTGGTAAATTTATAGCCTATCCGAAGTACAACAGGTATATAGGCACTCGTTGAGAGGACGAGATAAAAATATCTGATTTTTAAATACAATAGTAAAACAATAAAGATTACTGAACTAAAGATAGACTAACATACAGTACATACTAAACTCTTTCAGCGTGATATTATTTTAAAGGTTGTGACCATAAAGTACAATTTCGACAATCGTTCAGCAAATCATCTATTTTGTTTTAATATCATTTTGCGTATACACGTATTTTATCCATACTTTATTGTCATAATAAATATGTATTATTAAACATATTATATCAAAATAAATATGCAATGTTTAAAATTTACAAGAAAAGTCTACCAACTTTTAAAAATTACGACGTCTTAAACTCTCTTGACTAAGTAATAAAAGTTAACCTACTAAAAAATCCGTGTGTCCCGTTTTTAAAAACTGAATAACTTCATCTATCCATCCACAGCTGTTAATTAAAAAGAGCCCATTAAACTCTTGATCATACATTTAGCACATTCTTCCGCGTGAATAACAAAAAGATGAAAATTCGTTTAATTACGTATGCAAAACAAGTTTGAACGTTATCTTGGGACATTAGTGCGGTTCATAGGAAAATGTCCGCGATTTAAAGCTCAGAAATATTAGCTTAAATGATGTTACACGTGTAAGATTTAGGTACTTATTATTATTTTACGTTTTTTTATTTTTTGGGCTATACGAAGTTTTGAACTTGATACATACACCTATTACCAGACGCAATTTTTCAACAACGGACTACCCGTTGTAAACACAAGTTCCATTTCCAACACCTGGTCGGTTGGTAACCCACCATTGCAAGTTTTTTTCTACGAACGGTGCATCATCTACCATCTACGGCAGCTATACTCAGGCTGTGGCATCCCTACTTGTGTGGTTTGCCCATCTAGTGTTACTTCGCGAGTGAGACTGCAGGAATCCCCTTCCCTTAACTTCCATACTTCCATGTATGTGTCGCTTTATATTTTACTTTATTTATTTATTTATTTACACGACACAACTGTGTCAAAACCTAAGAAGTCATTACTTTTTTTATTATTCTTTGCGGCCCGCGACACTACGACTAACACGTGTTTCTGGCCCCTGTGAAACAAAGGTTGATTACCATTGATATACGGTATTCCCGAACAATTACGAAAATAGAGTATTCAAGAGACGTGTATGTATGTGTCCACGAAATGCATTTACGCCGTCCCCGGCGTTGCGAATGTTTATGGGCAACGATGATCACTTACCATCAGGTGACCGTACATGCGTACATTTGGTAGTTCATTGTTAAAAAAAATATATAATATAATCGCTTTACACTTACACCACTACACTAGGATTCCTTTTGTCATTGGTAGTATTAAATTGGATAACTCGGTTTGGAGACCACGGTTATCAAGAATCGACAGGTTCTGTTTTTCTCGATATCTTTCATTTTTGACGATTTTATTTAATATCTAATAATAAGGTTGCTTTATAACGAATCGATATGTTCGTCATCTATTAAACGAAACGGACATAAATCACATAATAAAATAAAATACAAAAAATGTAGAAAACGAACGCTAAGACTTAAAATATAATACAAAAACATCTGTAAGTCATAAAATTATTTATTAATACTAGAATCAAACCCACATCCTTTGACTTAGAAACCGAATAATATCAATGTGCTATTCCAGTCGTCAATCGTTGAAACGTCTAATACTGATGGTAAGCAATTACCGCTCCTCATAGACATCTACAATACTAAGAAAACTGAACATACATATCTACGTTACCTACATTAGGGTAAGGAAGTAAATATTGGGAGAGGAAGAAGTAATTAGCTGGAAGCGATGAAGGAAAGGAAGTAATAAGAAGAAGAAGAAAGTAAAAGAAATGTGAAGTGGTTACGTACGAAACGCGGTAACACAATATAACATTTTACTTCTACTACCTCTTCGCGCCGATATTCTGTGAGGTTGCGGTACATTTCTCGATTGACCCGGCTCATATCATGGCTCTATCACTATAAAATCTGTCAGTTAATTGAACTACATCATCTCGGTTCAGACTTCTGGAGGACGGTGGATGTCGTATACTTAAGCTATTATTATTCTTATGGGATAGGCAGGTAAACTAGTAGGCGTGTCACGATGGAAAGCAATAAACGCCTTCCTTAGACATCTGCAGTGCCTTAGGCATTGCAAAAGTGTTGCCTACCTTTTAAAAATATGTGGCCTTTAATGTGTGTATTACAATAATAATAATTATTATTTGCATAATGTGAGGTAATACAAGATAAAAAAGACGTTTAAAAGCTCACATTGCCACTTACGGCGTACAAATTTCATTAATTATTACATACATAGAGATCTAAATACATAAGTTGTTTATTATTATAAAGCATTAAATTATTAATAAAATAAAATTATCATATAATAATGTTATTAAAAATTATTTTATGCATAATTACAATTAATTCAATCAATGTTGAGATCGGTATGCGTTCAACCGGTAATAATTTGTGCAAATTTTCAGTATGGCCTCTTGCTACAGTTCAAAGTAAAAAAAAAATCAGTTTGAAACGTAAACAATATTCAAACATTGTGAGACCAGGATTCAGTTCGGCCTTTTAACACGTCCGTGCCACCAACGAAGTCCTGTAATGAAGACATTTGCCTCAATAAGCGACCTATTATTACTGCTTACCGATAAACTACCCATTGAATCATACCACGCTTAAATATCAACTCTAACTTCTAAATATTAGATTCAAATTCGTCTCGGTTACGATAAAATTAATTTTTATCTCAAATGTTTCATTTGGATTGAAAAATAAAATAAAAATGCTTTACCGTCTCCAGCCAGTACAGCTATGTCTTCATTTTTATTTATTATCCTTTATAGTATGTAATTGAATTTTATGGTTGAACTGGATTTGTTGAAGAATTATGTACTTAATCACGGTACACTATGAGTTATTTTTGTCTGTAAAATGTAAATTATTAATTGGAAATTATAAGCACTAAGTGGCAATCACGGGCTATGTTTAATTAGTGCCATCACATGTTTTATACTTTATGGCCTTAGGCGGTACTATCAAAGCGAAATGTGCGGAAGGCATAAATTATGATATATGATAAATTAATTAACTTCCTGTAATCCATGGTTATTGCTCGATGGTCAGACAATGGAAAATTTTAAATTTTCTTATTTGTTCTTTTTCTTATTTTAACACTTTTATCCGTTAGCGGTCCAAGCCGAGATACAGTCATAAAGGTCTTGGATAGTGAGCTCTTTCCTTCTAGCCCCTTCTCTGTTTTGATGCATCTTTTAATGTTAAAGGAAAGTTCGAAGACAGAGGATCAAGCAACCGTGGTCACTTAGTGATCATTGTCGTCGTCTGTCTGCTCAATCCCCAATTTGTGGGTCTTCTGTTCGCGATTCCTTCTCACGGAGTTGTAAAGGCTTTTGGGCCAGCAATGTAATCAAAAAATTAACGTTTATATGCTTTTCTTTTTTAAAATATGGTGTCTACCTAAGAAATACTTCGTATTTCTTTCTACGCATCGGACTACATCAGTTGAATGAAATTTCCTGTGTGTTCGTAGGGTACCTCAATCACTGATACCATTGATAAATGTACTATCACTGACGTGACGACTGAGTAAAGCTGTGTACAGAAGGTTCGACTTCAATCTATGTTACTATAGCCCCTTGCTACAACTCTTTCGTTGCATGTTGAGTAGCATCCACTTGTTTGCATCCACGCAATGGAAAGACAGATTCCAGGATAAAAATAAACCTAAATTCAAATAACAAACAAATGAAATTGTAAAATGTCTTTTTACAATTTTATATTATATTATATATTTTATTATATTATATATATTTATTTTATTATATATTTTATTTTTATATATGTTAAATCAATAAGCAGTATTTTCCAAATTTTAAAGAAAAACTGTGTTAGAAGTGGGCTATAGCTAAATTCATAATTTATAACCCGGAAATATTTGAGATTGTTATATGAAAGCTGATCAAATTCAAAAATTACATTAGGTACTTAAAAATTGTGTATGTGTGTGTATGTATCTTGGTAACATTGTGTCCATCATAGGGTCTGAAATATCTGAAATAAATCGCTATTAGCGATAAGACCGCCATTTGTATATAAATATTACAATCAATAATTTTATTGTTTTTATTGTACAATAAAGAACATATATATCTATCTAAATATATAGGTTTTGTACATATTCTTCTTTTCAGGTAAAATTCAAAAAAATGTTATATTAACTTATCTATGCGTAGAATAAAATAAATATAAATATGATTAAGTATATAAGGGTTTTCGTACATCTTATTCTTTTCGCATTTTATTACCTACCTACAATACATAGCATAGAAACATGAATAAAAATATGGTTGTTCAAGCGAGAACATATTTTATAAAAGAAAAATATTTGTCATCCGTGATACGTTATACGTGGGTTTGGCACATCATATTCTTTTCGCGATAAGCTTATATCTTTTTAAGTACACAAACAATAATTGTTTTATTAAATAATCTGAGCGTAGAAATATAAATAAACGTGATTAACGTATGTCCTGTGAAAGCGAGTATAACTTTTATAATGAAAAAAAATAACCAGTCATTCGTGACGTGCATATTCAAAACTTGAGTTTGACAAGGTCTGGAACGCAAATCGTAACCATTAAAGCTTGGTTGAATTCCCAAGACCTCCTGCTCTTCCTTCAGAGTGCACTAATTAGGCCGTTAAAAAGCCGAAATGAAGTCTCATCGATTAATGGAATTCCCGGGTCGCTTCAAAGTCGTCCCACGGGGAGATAATATCATGTAACTACGGCATAATGTCTTAATTAGTCGTTGATAGCTGTGGGTGGTCCGATGACGTCATGCGCGTGCGCCGGCTTACCTCTTCCGTTGCTGACTCGCTCCCACCACGAGTTACAGCCATACTAGCATAGGCTCGTCGCTTTATTCATTTAAGGCTATACACTATATTATTCAATGTGTTTGTTTTTTGTTATTTGTGATAATGATTAATGAGTGATCGTGCGCGGACTGGTCAGTGAAATCATTTATAGGTCCTAACCGAATGTCAGTGCTATAGATATATTCTTTATAACATACCAATGTGGAGGTACATTTGATATTAGATTTATATTGTTGCTATGGATGGAGTAAACTCAATGGGTTCTATTGGAGATTTAAGTAACTACTTCCTTTAGTTCTTCTCGTCTATTATATTCGGAGCTGGAATGTGAAATTATTTAATTTATTAAGAAACACAACACTGCTGGGTTCCCGTACGTGGTGGCTATGGTCAGCTCTATTCTGTGTCGAAAACAGCACAGTAAAGTATAAACTTCTTCTTTTGAGCTGTCATATAAATGACATCTCAAAAGAAGAAAAGTGTTTGTTGTTTAATTTTAAGAGGATCATGGGTTCGATTTACATCCTTTAATTGTCCGGCCTATAAATATTTATTCTCAGTCTCGGTGTTCGTTCTAGTCACTTAAACGTTCTAGTCAGTTAAACGGTATCCATGACTCAGACAATCTGAGTGTGTTGCTTAGAGCTCTCTGAAAAATAATAAGGGTAATAATTAATCAAATCAATGCAGTTTCTTACAAGCACGTTTGTCAGACAAAGACATAAAAGCGATCTTAAGCGCGAGCCTTACCGAAACGAAAGCTAACAGAGCTAAGCAAAGGTAAGCTGCGCGTGTGCGACAAAATAATAATAAAAACACTGGATAGTTTGACATGAACGGGGGCCCTTGACATCCGCGGAAAGACTGCATTTAGCTTGCATCGCTGGCTTAGTGTACAAAGTTACCTTCATTTCGCTTCATTCTCAGTGTGGTCTGCATTTTAACCTCTCGTACTTGAGGTTATTTTATACTACCCACTCTTACACGTACTACATTATGAATAACACCAACTGTAGATAAATTGTCATGTGCGGAGATCTCTTTCGACAATCGCGCTAGGGCGGCATTTCACTTTGCTGGGATCGTATAGATCGCATTGCTGACGTGGTCTACGAACTTAAATTCATATTGCTTCGTTCTCGGTGTGGCTTGCACTTTATTTTTATGTGCCTACTTACAGTTGGTTTATAGTACGCACTCTTACATATATAATACTACATATGTGTAGACGGATAAAAATGATTAAGATGCTTAGATGCTATTGCATCCTTTTACATCCTCTTGCACTATTTGAAGGAGCTCTTAACGGCCTTTCACTATTTTAAAATTTTCGAAATTGTTAAATTGCTTTCGAAGTAATATAAATACCTACTTATATAAATAGCATTATTGGATTTATGTCACTGATGGATCTATATCACTAGTTAGAATACCTGGTTTTTGAGAAAATTAAAACCAAAACAATATTAGTTTTTGGATCACTGGATATATATTAATTTGTGTATGATGATTTCTCTCTTTAAATGCTCCGTTATCTAGGTATTTTATTTTTACGTTTAAGTAATAAACGAAAATAAATATTAGATTTATTCTCGTGTACCTACACTATATTTAGTTAATATAATAATAATAGTCGGTATTATTATAAGTTTATCCCACATTTAATAATTATGTTTTCTGGACAGTGTTTTGTTAATTGGTCTATTTGTATTATAATATATTATTGTTGAGAAATATGGCGGGAAGTACATATATATCATATTATTTATGTGTTCAGTTGCGATTATACATTTGTCCAATGGATTGGTAACGAATTGAGTATAATACCGATGCTTCTATTTATAATTTTTTTTGTTTACTATTTTATGTACGGATATATATACGTGTATGATTAGAAACGTATGTTAGAATTTGGGTAGGTACCCATTCAACCAACACACAATTTTTGTTGTGTAAAAAATAACTCAACTTGCCCAGCAGCGGGAATGTAACTATATATAATTGCTTGTTTGTATAACATGTTCTAATGCTTTGTTTCTTTTTTGTTTTAGGACGAAGTAAGTACGGGACCGGCTCACGGCTAACACGTGAGACAAACCCATTTTACTAAGATATATTTTAATTTATTTATCTTATGTAAACATTTCGAGGTGTTGCCATTGTGTAATGCCATTGTTGCCATGATGAAGATATATAGATATACACACATAAAGATTGGTAAGGATAACAAGATGTAGAACAAGTTCTGTAATCCCTTTGAAGTAAACACCGTTTTTTTTTCATACTATATTGTATATATGTGCTAAATAACTCTTTTTCTAAGCTAATATTCCAATGATAATAAAAATGATAATCATAAATGGTAAATATTTTCAATATGCTTTCCTAGAACAAAAATATTATGTTATACTTTGAAATTAATTTCTTCCCCTTTGGGAGATTGCGTTGAAAGAAACTTGTCGTAAATGATCTTTATCCTTTTTTCCATTTGCCTTCACAGAAGCTTAAGATTATTTACTCGTTAAAGATAAATTAAATCTAATTCTACTTTTGGCTAAGCTTTGAAGCTCGGGTCAGTGATTGTTTTAGGATATTTTGTAAGAAAATCAATAACAGGCAGAAAGACAAAATGAAATAAAAATTATTAGATTATAATGAAATTAAAACGTGTCCTGAATTTCTAGCTAAAACTTTCTACAAATATAGAAAGTAATAAATTAAACAATAAATACAAAAATGGTGGTTAATTTTGATTTAAAAAATATTTATATATATTTAATTATGATTAATGTATATGTATATATATATATATATATATATATATATATATATATATATATATATATATATATATATATATATATATATATATATATATATATATATATATATTGAATAATATATACAATAAATTATAATTTTTTATATTCTAAATTTATGTAACATAACTAACTATAAACATTTTGAAACTTATTAATTTAGATCTCAACAAGGTTTGTGACATTCTCAAATCGTTGACACGTTTTTCTCTCGAATTATTAAAGCGTGGCCAATGCAATAAAAAAAACAGAATTGGGCACCTATGAAAGACACGACTCGTACAAAAAAGTGTCCGAGAATCTTTCTCCGCCGGCGTAAAAAACCAAAAGGCCAGTGACCTTCACAATCCATCAAGGCATGGTTAAGTTAAAAAGTTAATGATTAAGTTGGTCCTCGAATTACTCGAATCATTTTTTCTCAGTAAAAGTTCTAACGATAACAAAGTGAAATAGATGGCCGCTTTAAAATAATTGACGACTTTGTAAAAGGATCTACTTTTGTTTCTGAGGTGGACAGGGACTGAGGCAAATGATACAATGCCCGATTTAGGCATCAAGATATCCTCAGTGTTTATATTTCAATATGACATCTTACCTGCACATTATGTCAGACGACCCAATTGGCTCATTGGTGAAACTAGCGCTTTAACAGTCATTGGTCGCAGATTCGATTCCCGCATCAGGATAAATATATGGACTGAAAATTTTCAATTTGATAAGGCAAAATATTCCAACAATATTTTCTAATAAAAATTTTATAAAGTATATAGTAGGTTGACCAATCGACCAGCGTCAGCTACATTCGGTAATATCGTCCGGATTGTTCCTCCGTGATGTATGCAAATTATTGCCGTACAAGTTGACGACCGGACTAATAATACCGTGACGGATCGGCGAAACTTATCCGAAGGCCGTTTTCAAATCTGCGCCACAGAAGCGACTATGGCAGAAGTTTAATTTCGCGTAAATTAATTCACTGTGCCCAACGTGATTTATGACAAATATTTATTTGTCTGTGTATATTTTTTGACTGCATATGTATTGTCTCTTTCCTTGTTAAAAATGTTTGTTGTTTTTATTACATTTTCTGTTCAATTATTAATTCACTAACACTTTATATTTCTGCTTTGCTTAATGACTGACTTAGAAAATATTTGTTGGTATTAGGTCCACCATATATTTTTAAATTGTACATACAAAAATATAAATAAATAATTTAGTGATTTAAAATAACAAATATACGTGTATATTTTTATTTTTATATACACAACATGGGAAAATTTATTTATCTTAGATGTGTTACTGTGTTATTTACTCTGTCACCTCGATCCCAACCATCCAGATAAATAAAACTGAACAATCATCGCTTTATCTCGTCGTATAAGGCAATGAACACGCAGGTGGGTACTTGTTGTGAGTTGTACGTTTTAATTAAGATAATTTTAAACTTGACAGCGGGTATGTTTCCATGATTTTGTATTCAGTTTGTGAGGTTTTTCTGTCTCGTCCCAACTCATTGTATTTATGTATAATTTATTGTATTGTATAGTAGTAGAACCAGGGTAGAACCTTCGCGTCAAGTGATAGAATTTTACTGCGTTATCGCGATGCGCACAGTGAGTGCTGGAAGCCAGAGCACCTGTTCCTTTTCTTTATCTCTTTCTTCCCCTCCCATCTTCTTCAACCATTATTCACTTACTCCTAGGTATCCTTACTATATCCATATATATATATCCTTACTCCTAGGTAAACAACGCATGTTCATCTCCTTTAATAATGCAGATGCTGATGAGCAGTAGTGATTACTTATCATCAGATGACCCGCTTGCTCGTTTGCCTATCTTCTCCATTCAAAAATGTACATATTTACTAATAAAATTAATTATTGTTTCTGATATGCCGATCTAAAGGCGTAGTAGTACGCTTTCGGGTTTATAGGTCGTGAGTTCAATTCTCGTATTGGAATAAATGTTGACAATAGCAAAAAATTAAAAACATGATTATTGAAAATTTTAAAAATTACATACGTCTACATAAACAGTAAGCAAAACCACGACTACAATCCAAATTCTTTTTGAAGTTCTTTTGTTTGATTGGTGAAGAAAACAAGTAAATTTATTTTCTTTTAATATTCTTATACTGAGAAATTGTTTCGCTCTTAAAAAAAACAAAACATATGATTCAAATTGCAGTCTTGAATCTCTCGTAATATATTAATATATGACGAAAAACATTCGTATGCCTTTTTAACCACATTACGCACACAGAGGGGTGTAAGAATGTGAGATTTAGCACAGTTAAAGTTCACATGGTGTGTAGAAAAAAAACAAAAAATAATATTATAAAATTAAAATAAAATAAAAATTAAATTTAATGAATTACTGTCGAATGACTATTTAACGACAACTTTTAATAAATTTTAATTGTTACGGAAATTATCAATCTAACTTTTAAAATGCTTTTATAATATATCCATTAAAGGTCATTCGACCACCACTGTGACTGCAACTGCAGTCATAAACCATTACTGCAATCATAACTCACGCGAACACGTAAACGGACATAAATAGTTCAACGCCCTTCTCACAAGCGTGACCAAAATGGCGTCCACGCCCTTACACAATAAGTGTTTAGACCAAAACGACATATTTTCATTCATATGTCACGATTTATATGTGAAGGGTAAGAGTAAATTAAGTAGCTACCATGTAATTTGTTTTATGCTTGTTTTCTAATGGTCGCTTATAAGTAGATACCACTGATGATTGAGATATTTAAACGTATTGTTTTATTTTTGTGCTACTTAAAAAATAATCAGTTTGTTTAAAACTATTTTTCAACGTTAACCTATATGTACGCATATCGACGACAGAAAACGTATTTGCTGTAAGTAGAAAATGACGTATTTTGTTATATAGGTATACCATTTGATTGAATCCGAAAAAAGCGTCGTTTTTCAAAGAAATAAAAATAATTAAAAAACGACCGAGACCATTCGACGCAGTTGCTTTTTTTTTCTGATTCAAATGGTGTATTCAACCAAAATACTTAATTTTCTACTTACAGCAAATACGTTTTCTGCCGTCGATATGTACTTACGTCATACTGCTATGCATCGGGCCTCCCAATATGGATGTATGCGTATGTATGTATGTGTGTGTTTGTACGTATCAATGTCGTCAGTGTGGTCCGCGATCTGACCAATCCAGACCATTGGTTCTTGCTGAAAACCAGAGCCAGGTGCTCCAATATAATGCCTGGCATATGCTGAGCAAGAACCATTTTATGGCACTTATGAAATTAAAATTATTTTCTTTTTGTTTATTTGTATATTATTAAGGTTTTAATTTTTGTTATTGTAAAAAAGGTGTCATAAATAAAGTTTTTTCTATTTCTATTTTAATTTATAAGGGTATGATGGGTTAATCACGTTTGTCCAAGGTGGATTGTCAAGATATCCTGACTAAGAATTTATAGATGTAGTATATTTATACCAATGAGGGAATCGACCTCGCCGCCCTTGACTCCGAAAGCAGTGATTTTTTCCCGCCTAAATACACGCATATGCAAATTGTCATAAACAATGTAAAAAATTACGGATGAAATGACTTAACGGATGTTTGCTGAAAGGGAGTGAGTAGGTATATTTATAATAATTCCATATTCCCAAGGGTTTTCTCTAAAGGATAAAATACGGAACGGTCTTCATTCCGTATAATATCCGCCGGTGAATTCGAATTATCGACATAATTCTCCGAGTAAAGAAAGTAAAGGGCCAATGGGCTGATCACTTTTGTCGGAGAAAGGAGAGCCAAGACCGCGTCTTCGCTAACGTATTTTTGGGCGTCCTCGGCTAGATGGTGCGCCGATTTGCATAGGGTTTGTGACAGAAACTGGATCTGTGAAGCGGAAATGTCCAGTAGTGAACTGCCGCAGGTTGCTGATGATGATTAAAGGTTCACCACTAAAGCGAATAAATAACTAAGTAAAATGTACAATAGTTTAAAAAATAGAGGAAAGAAAAGGCATACAATGTAATGTAATATACAATGTAATATATATGTGTGTAGTAGTGTGACGTCATTAAAAGGCTCTCACTCGACATACTGTGAAGATCCATGTGGTTAGATCATCAGGCGCTGAATTTCAGTAAAGCTCAGTGAGTCACTCATACGGAGGCGTTATATTATACTTTTTCAACTCGCTCGTTATCTTTTCTATAAAAAAATGCACACATTTAATAATACAATTTATTATTGTTTCTAATAATTCGATCTAAATGGCGCATAAGGTCGCTTTCGGAGTCAATAGTCGTACAATAACATACGTATCGTTACGCCTTTTTCCCGTAGGGATAGGCAGAGACCACAGATCTCCATCTGTTAAGATCTCGGCATACTTTCCTTGCTTCCTGCAAACACATCACTATCCTCATGCAAGCTCATAGGTTGTTATTGCATTAACTCTTGACCTGGTCTTTCCTAATAACTTCGACAATTTGGTCACGGTATGTTTTCCTTGGTCTTCCGCTACCGACCTATCAATCTACATCCGCAACGTAAATTTTTTACCAGTCGTCTTTCATCCGTCCTCTCTATGTGCCCAAACCATTTAAGCATCCCTTTCTCAACTTTTATCTTGACACCTTTTACTCCAAATCGCTCTCTTATATCTTCATTCCTTATTCTATCATTCAAAGTTACCCCACACATACTTATTAACGCTCTAATTTCCACCGCATTGTATGCTTTCATGACTTTTCTTTATCCCCTTCGATTATCGTATCGGGATAAACATTGAGAACAAAATAAAAAACATACAAACCGGGGTTAAACGTGTGTTAGGAAATTTGTTATCTATATATTTCACTCGATATTGTAAAAAGGACTAAGTATTATTAAACACAATTATTAACTTTGTTAAATACATTGATTTCGGCAATAGTGTTCATAATAAATCATACCGCCAGACAGGTGCCACCACTATATTATTTGAAAAAATATGAAATATTAAATTTAAAATTTATTAATTATTATTATTTTTTAAAATTCAATAAAAACAATGGCCTAATCGAACTATGAATGCCTAGGTTGAAGCTGAGAAGTATTGAGAATATAGGTTTAATAAATATAGCAATGATTTTTACATGTAGCGCCTTTAACATTTTATATTTTTCAGGAAGATATCATCGCGTCACCGCGGAAGTCACCCGTCAGGCAGTCGGTGCAATATTTTAACCAATTTTAAAATTCGAACGTGCCGTGTTCGTTTCGAGCACAGATATGAATTGGTTAAGATATTGCATCGTCCGCTTGATTCGGGAACACCGGCGTGGAGTTTTGCCTTTTTATATTCAGCCTGCAGCAATTTTTTTTTATTTGTGTGTTTGTGTTGCTTGTGCATTTTGTGTTGCTTGTGTATTTTGTGTTTTTATAGGTTTATGTTTTTGTGTGTGACTTTTATAATATGTTTTTTTTTTCATGTTATATTTAATTTATAAATGGATTTTGAATATTGATATATTCGTGATGTTTGGGCACCAGTTTTCTTTATTAATTGAGTAACACGATGTAAATTATTGTAAATCACGTTACTAACTATATATAAATATGTATTTAACGTATCTTTTAGTTAAAAGAAGTAATAAAAAAAAACAATGTGACAATGATGTCATGGTCGTATCGTTCAAAAAAAATGTAAATATGTACGCGTATTTTTACGTTATTTTTTAAATAAATAATACTTATTAAGTAAACGTATATTTCTTTCGTTACTTTTAATCTATAATCATAGAGCGCATTCACAACATTCCACACGAGCACAAAGAACAAGCATTCCACACGACCTATAATATAGGTGTAGGTACGCGTATATTTATATATCTTCTTCCAATTTTCAATCGTTAATAAAATAATTTTTATTTATCCACTCAAGTACAAATACATTTTTTAAACTTGCATTGGATAAATACTTGATGTTAATACAGTTTTTTTCCAATATTAATTCATTAATTAAATTTAATTAATTAATTTATATGGGAGAAAAAAAATTGTGTTATATACGAATATATATACCGTCAGTCATGGAGGGTGTAGATTGCTGGAAAAAATTACACCATAGCAAAAATAACAATATTTATTATTCTTATTTATTACTTTGTCTATTATTCAAAACTAAACAATTATAATGTTGCAATAAACGAACCCACGTCCCTCAGCTTTGTACGCGAACCACCCCCCTACACCATTTGTACTCCACGAAAATTATTGTGAAAGTCGTTACTTTTTCACCGGTGTTTTACGGTAATGTTTAGTAATTATAGTATAGATAAACATACTTTTATTATATTTTATATTATGCACCAAATGAAAAATACATAATATTGTAAATAATACTGCAATTGTAGACATTATGATGGCGTAGCGATTGATCAAAGGGATGAACATTATAATTTTTTTTACTAAATTATTCCGTTTTAAACCGAAATAAAAAATCCTACTTTAAAGATGTTACGTTATAGATTACTTACCTATAAACTAACAGCCTTAGTTTAATATACTATTTTTAATTTAATAACCTCGTAGGTTGTTATTTGATAGATACATAGTCCTAATTTATTGACCAGATTTATTGACTTTTTACACATCTTTCTGCACCACACTTAAATTTCTTGAATTAATAGTCAAGAGCAGAAGCCATCAGAATCGTCAAATTATGCAGATTAGGAATAAACCCCAACCTTACTTAACGATTTTTGTCTTGACCAAGCCAATTTCGTAGCTATCAGGACTAAATCATTCCAAAGAATGTTGTCTGTGCCCAGGTCCTCGTACCAGGAGACCGAAGAAGCCGCCTGGAGATGGCAACACCACCGACGAGAAACGACCCAGGACCGCATTCTCTGGCCCACAGCTCGCTAGACTAAAGGTATTGTTATATATAATTATTATTATATATTTAATCTTTTGCACAAAGTGCCCAACAGGCGGACTATTATATTAATTAATTTATTTAAAGTTTTACTATTATAAATAGAAAAATGCATAATCTTAAAAGGTTACAAAGAACCAACTTCATTCCTTAAGACATTAGTTTTTAAAAACCTTAAATGTTTTTTACCGATGCTGTATATTATTATAAAAATTATCTAGTTAAGGGAAAATAAGAAGGGTAAAGATCTTTCAATCTTCTTATAAAATGTGTATCTAAAAGTTTCATATGATATTTGTTGAATCAAAATATTTTCTCTCCAATTGTTTATGAATATATTTTTTATATTATATTATTAAAATCTACAAGATAATGACTGATCGACGATTAATTATTCAATTTAATATGATTAACGAAAAAACACAATGCATTTCTATTGTGTAGGCGATGTTAGGAGATTTATAGGAGGTTACGTCCTAAGTAAACATCATAATATTACAATAGCTTATTTTATTTAGTTTTTGGAAAAAAAATGTTTTTGAAACCCTAAAATGTTTTACCTAAGCTGAATGTATATATTTATATTAATTAGCAAATTAAGGGTTAGTAAAAAGGATCTTTATCCTTCAGTCTTTTTTTAAATCCAAATGTTTCATATGATATTTGTCGAATCAAAATATTTTCTCTCCAATTACTTTTGATTTTTTTTTTCCTATTATTAAAATACACAAAATAACGACTGATTAATCGTACACTTTAATATGGTTAACGAAAGAGCACAATGCATTCTACCGGTTTATTTGGCTAATCTTTTCTGTGTATATTTTATAGCGTGATAAATAAAAGTTGCTTTATTGTAGATTAGTTTATTGAGTCATTAATTTGATAACAGTCAATAAAAAAGAAAGAAAAAATAAAACAGTAAAACAAAAAAAAGCGTCATAAGACGCTCGGTATATGTGAAACATTGACAACGGTTGGGTCTTTACCGTATGTGTAAGTGACTTTGTATAGATTCGAGTGGAGAGGAGCGTAGCCTAAATCAAGAAGACGTCTCGGCCTACGGTTTCATTCCATTCCCGCGATAAGATGATTCACATCAAAAGAAAACATTGATTTGTATTACTGCCAGCTTTATATAGGCGTTATAAGCTGCCAGCTTCATCTTGAACATAATACAATCGTCATTTGTAATTCAATGAAGCAGTATTTCAAACGATAATAACTTATCGCTGGATCACAGCTGTTCGGTTAATGTGGCTTCGAATATCTTAATACGTTCTTGTGTTTAATTAATTCAAATATAAGTTTATGTTGATTTTAATAAAGCGAGAGCTTTTATTCGAAAATTAAAATTCTTTATTACAGCGCCGATAAAAATTACATTTCATTTGTTAAACGTCAGTCTATCAACAATCAAGTTTTAAGGACCGTTTGATTAGGTTTCTCTCAACGGAAAAGGAGCGGCGAAATAAGCTTCACAAGTTCTTCTTATTTGTCTTTATTTTCAGTGACAACAAAAATTTGCTGCCCACCGGCTGCTGTAATGCCTTGATGATGATGATGACACTTCTTAAGTTAAAAACATTATGCTCTGTGACTCCCGAAATATAATTTAGTCACATTCATTTCTTCTTGTTGATGACGTATAATATCACTATGGGGGAAAATATCAGCAGATTGTCAGTGGCGTCTACCTGGGTAATAAAATATAATAAATGATCCCATGTAGACAGTACTGAACATGTGCAGTATGGGAAACCTCTTAATTTTGAGCCAGCCCAGTGTTCAACAGTGTACTTTAACTATATTGATATTGATGATAATTCATTAATTTATTGCAGCAAGAGATAAATAGAATTTAAGAAAACCAGGAATTAAAGAAGAATACAAGCATTTATACGCATAAACTATGTATTAGAGGCCGACTTACACTAAAAAGCGATTTTTTTTAATCTTTGTGTAGAATACTGATTTTAAAGTAATATAAAAGCAGGTTGTACAACTTTTAATAAAAATATTAAATAAATTAACTATGGTTCTGCCACAAGCTTGTATATGAAGCAGGATATAGGATATTTTAATATCCAATATCCTACTTCATCTCAAACTAATTTTGGTGATCTAAATAATGTTTTTGTTCACAGCACGAGTTTGCTGAGAACAGATACCTGACGGAGAGGCGCCGACAAGCGCTGGCAGCGGAATTGGGTCTCGCGGAGGCTCAGATCAAGATCTGGTTCCAAAATAAGCGAGCGAAGATCAAGAAAGCATCTGGACAACGAAACCCGCTTGCACTTCAGTTGATGGCACAGGGGTTGTACAATCACAGCACTGTCCCACTTACGAAAGAAGAGGAAGAATTGGAAATGAAGGCTAGAGAACGGGAAAGAGAACAACAAAATCGACACTGAAAGTGAACTTCTAAAAAACTATGTATGTAATATCCCCCAAAAAGTTTCATGCCAAGCGCTGGAACTTCCTTGTCACTGATATGTGAAGATAGTCTTTAGTATAGTAAGAGTTGTATAAAATAAAAATATGAAAGTTGAGGTGATACCTGATACTTCTGTAATATCTCTTCAAAATAACAAGAGTATCGCCTGATGAATCGCAATGAACGCCGCCCATAGACATGTGCAATATCATAGGCATTACAGAAGCATCACCGACCTGATGCTGCAGATGTCTATGAACGGCGTTGGTTATCTTCCATAACGCGATAAATTCGCGCTAGTTTACTATCCTGTCGCGATAGTTTGCTATCCTGTCCTATTAATAGAACGATTATTTTTTTAATTTTGAAAATATCAAAAATCAAAACCAACTCCGAACTTTATCTAGTTTCGAAATAATGTACTGTAAAAGAATTATAATTACTTATCAGATTGTATCTAAAATGTAAAATATTTTCTAACTTGGATACGTTTACATCTGAAAATGATATTGTTCAAATGCGATCCGACCGAACTGAAACTGAAATGTCTAGTAGACGCAAATTGTTTTTGATCACGCGAACCATCGCGTTCTTTTGATTCGTGTTTGGTTGAACGGATGCGAGTATTGTTGATATTGTAAAATATGCTTACTGCTTTCTTACTTACATTTTTGAGCTGATAATGTCTCTCACACTGTTTCATAACGAAGATAATTTCGATGTATCCCTATTAGTAAGATTCCTATAGTTCAATTTATACATATATAATTTGAACTATAAATGTATGTACAAGGATATGTATTTTCTGTACTTTTAATAATTTCACATATGCGAAAAAACTATCTAGCATTTGAATATCTTGTGTTCTGTGTATCTGTGCTTCTTGAGAAGTTGGTCTTTTGTAAGATAATGGTGCTTTCCCGGACGACTTAGTTTATTTAGATTGCACGTATAAATAAATTTTTACCATTTTAGCTTGTAACAGCCCGCTGTTGGAGATAGACCTTTTCTAAAGGGTGCTGCTCTGTCTGATATTTACTCACCCTGGGTACATCAGGAGCGTCCTACATTTGCAACACGCAGGCGTCATACAACCTACTTTTCTACGATTGTTCCACGACGAAAGATTAGTCTCTTTATACTTAAATTTACTAAGTCGAAGTTAACTTAACTAAAAGAATAATTCTTAATAAATATTCACCGGCGATGGCATTCGTTTTGTCTGTATTCTTTGAAATGGTATCATTATCTTTTTCACTTAAAAATGTTTATTGCTTTTTTTATAACAAATTTAATATTTCTTATTTTAAATCAGTCAGCCATTACAAAACTTCCCATTCTTATGATTCATCGACTTCACGATAATTTCTATTTTCAAATGGTATTTTGAAATATTTAATCAAAAATCAAAAGAACACGAGGTTCGCGCAGTATGATGAACGGCGTCCAAAGTATTTAAGAATGCATAAAGCGTATCTTGACGCAACCCGCTGTTAGAATTGAAATATGAAAGAATAAAATCAACACGAAAGGTACACGGAGCGATGTTTTTTTATTTGTCAGCCGGTGGGGCCTCGCGAATGATATCCATGAATATTCATTGTTAAAAACTATGTGTATGTATATACTTTTTTATAATTGTTATTTATTTCGCATTTCTTGCATGATTACATTGCAATTTACTTTTACACAATATGGATATTTGATTTTTTGTAAAACTGTTATTTTAATTTTAACTGCAACAGATAATAAAATTTAAGTTACAGCCACAACTAAGGCGAGTTGTACATTCTAGGAAGCAAATAATCTTTTGCATAAAAACAATATTTATCTTAAAATTAAACCATAAGCAAATATATTAAAATTAATTGCCTGAGAGGTAATACCCATTTTGTATATCACATTGGTCTCTCTAAAAATTCTCGGGTGTTTCAGTAATTCTCCCGCTTGGCAGACGCGTTGAGGATTAACAAACGTTGAGGATGAACAAGGACCAATTAAAGAAATTATCATCATTAAAGTTTGAATTCAATTTGTTAAAAATGTATTTCTTTTGCGCCTAAACCTAGATACATAAATAGTTTAATTTTCATTTTACAAATGAATCACATTTATTTTTATATCATACCAACCAGTAAAGTGATAATTATTTACATCTCTATCTAAAAATTAAAAATGTTGTGTGTAAATTGTTCACCTTAGTTGTGGCAACAACTTTATTATAATAACAGCACGGAAAACGAAACGAGTGTAATTATTTAATAGGACTTGCCATTATCCACTTACCCAGAATATCGTCACTATTAGCGTTAGTTAAGTAATTTGTTAATAATTCAATCTAGCTGTGTCGTGTCCCACTCGATTTGTATAGATAATCTGACTCTATGTAAATATATTGTAGAGATTGATTAAAATAACAAATTAGATAAGTTATTTATTGTGCAATGTAGCAGTATTAGTAGAGAGATCTTTAACAATATTCTTAAGAAACGTTCTACTTATATGTTTTTTTTTTAAAAACCTATACATTTTGATAAAAGATAAATAGGGTCTTGGCAATAATGAATTTTCGAAACAAATTCTAGAAAAAGATTATGTATTATAGGTTTTTTATTTTTTTATTAAAAATTATATATTATTTGTACATTTTTACATTACATGTGCTATTTCTGTTCAATGTCACCTAATATTAATATAATAATCATATTAGTCTATATAAAATTTGAAGTGTAACGAATACTAAAACGTAATACAACCGACTCATATCAAAACTTAGTTCAAGCCACCTTTTCAAAAACGCTTTTGTGTATAGTGTTACTGATCGAAAACAAAAAAAAACATCGGCCTTGAAATCATACAAATAACTACAAAGCTAACAAACGCAATGTGACCGTGAAAAAAGCGTTATCATTATACACAATTTATTTGCAATTATTAAATCCAAATGGAACTATACCGTAGAACATACTATATAAGAACCATAAATTTAAAAGGTGCCACGAAAATGCTTCGTAATACATATATTTATTTGCCAAGTTATATTTACTTTTAATAATATTTTTTAAAACAAAAATGGCATTTTTAATTTAATCATATGTATTAAACTAAAATTATTATCTTTCTATTAGCTGTTTTTATCCTTTTTGGCAGGTATTTATTTTGTTACTTGTTCTTATTTAATGTCTGAATTTATATTTATTTAAAATTTTATACTATAATGAATTGGAACTATTTAAAAATAAGCGGTCCGAAATGTTTCTTAAGAATATTGTCACTACATATAACTATGTAAAAGTAGTAATATACAGAAAATCTTATTAAATCAAATTAAAAATAAAAAACGGTTCTTTTATTTATTTCCTAATTATAATTGACGAAAACATTGACGATCCAAACGACGCAGTGGCTAAGTATTTGCTTTTTGAGCTTAAGTTCGTAGATTCGATTCCCGCATCAGGATAAATATGTATTTGTATGGCCTGCGAATATATATTTTGAGTCTCTGTGTTTGTCCTTGCCATTAGTATATTTATAATGATATCTAAGCAACAGGGAATCCAATTCTAGTGTGGGACTATGAGCGTACAGCAAGCGAAAACAATATTTCGCTTATATCTTTATGCACTAAATATAAATTATCATGTGAAACTATTGTGATTTTGCTTTTGTATCTCTATATTTGTAATATTTACTCCTGATTAACGGAGTCAGGTTTTACTTTACGGAAATCCATTATTCCGATAGATTGTATAATTACTTTGCTAAGATCCGCGTAACAACTTCACGAATAATATGGCGTGGACAAAAATAAATGGCGTGGAGAAAAATAACACTGTGTGTTTTTACTGGAGGAGGTGAATTTAAGGAGACCAACAGAGGTGAATTTAATGTAAATATTACCGGAAAACGGCCGTCACCAACTCTCCACTTCCCAACCACTGTCATGTCTATACCAACAACATCAAACACACACCACCACTTTCCCACAGTGTACACGATACGTGTTTCGTTTCAACACGAAAAGATTTTTACGTAGTAGATACAAAAATAATTATTATATGTTAATTAAATACATACATACCTACATAAATATTCGAATATACATAATAAACATATATGTACAACTATGACGGAGGTGGATGAATTATGGAGGCAGAGAAAAAAAAATTAACAAAAAAGGTTTTCGGAGGTTTTTCCTTATGTCAAGCACAAAAATTTTGTTAGTAAGTAATATTAGTTGAAAAAACTATATAATCTGCATATTAATAGAATATAATTAGCACATTTATTTTCTTTTCTTTGATAGCAAATTACTTACAACTACTATGGCAGTAAAATACGATACCAGCAAATCTCTTGAAATATAACTTATCACGTAACCTTCTATGGACTTTGACTCTCAGCCATTTAAAAAGGAACAAAACACGCATTTTTTTCATATCACTTCACGTTTACGCCTTTATCGAACTATATTGTATAATACGCCACCATAATTAAACAATATAACTGATAATAATACAAGATTATGAAAATGAAACAAAAAAAAAACAATGTCATCAATATTACAAAGAACATTGTGCGTTATATCAAAATATAATACAATATATACATCCTGTTTGTACTTGATTATGTGCACCTGTTGCTATTACATCCATATTACTAGATATGTCCATTAAAAGTTACATTGAAATGCAAAAATGTAATACTAAATTACATCCACGATATAAACACATCGTGAAGCTATCACCCTATCGCAAAGGTCACCCTTTCAAGTTTCCCCGACATGAAAAAAACACGACTAAATTAAACTTCTTCGTTTGGATCTAAAACCAAATTCCCGATTCGCAATGCCGCCGCAAAAATTCTAATAAAATTCTTTAACTCACGTCCCCTCGACTGTCGGTTGTTTGTAGGAAATTCAAAACATGAAGGTTGGGAGGAAGGAGGGTTGGAGGTTAGTAGTAAAACATTTTGGAACAATAGTTTATTTTAAAGACTCTCAGTTTCATAATTTGAACAGAAGCAATTAAGCATAATAATTTTATAGGAAGATTAAAACAATGTTTTACTTTAATTTAATATACTTACTTGTACAAAAACGAACACATTAATCTACTCACGACCCCAAAATCAAATAAGTAACCAAATCATAATCGAGATATACAAATGAAATGAAAAAGCGCTTCACCCTGTAAAGCAGGGTGTAAATCTTAGCTATCAAGCCTTGGAGCTTGTCTCCAATGCATGGACTTCAATTCAACGGCTTTCCCAATTGCTGTCACTTTATAAATGCGCAAATTTAGCATTCTTTGTGCACAGACTGTTCTGAAAATAAGGGCTACGAAACATTCCTATCACAAACATTATTAGTTTGGTTGGAATAGTCAACATGAATCAGTATTTATTAACGTCAGCATCATTATACTAATAGCTAGAGATTAAATATCTTCAATCAATTACGCCAAGTTTGAACGTCATGCTACTACCCTCGCCAATTGATTCACGAAGCTGCAAGAAAAAAAACAGTTAATTTTAAATGTCGACGCCGTGATGCGCATTCCACATGCCAAGGCTAAAACATGGTTCACATGTTGTTTTCGTTACAAATAAAATGATAAAAAATGCATAAATAACATTATCTCTACGTTTCTTTTCAAATATCTAGTTATTGCTTGTAAAAAGTAGGTATAATAAGTAAGGCACGTAAAAGTATTAATAAATATAATAATAAATTTATTACTCAAAATACATAACTTGATTTCCGAGAAATTAGTTTTTCTTTTGTTAAAAATAATACTTTTAAGAAAACTTTGACATGGAATCTCTACGCCTAACCTTACTAATAACTCAGTGTAAACCCTCTATTAAAAGAAGGGACAAATTTGTCGCTAAGAGTATCGTTGCAAGCTACTCTGTTATTTTTACACCTAATCGATACTTGACACCCTTTATTGCGCTTCACTATTGTTTTATTTTGAATGTACAATTCTATATATATATATATATATATATATATATATATATATATATATATATATATATATATATATATATATATATATATATATATATATATATATATATATATATATATATATATATATATATATATATATATATATATATATATATATATATATATATATATATATATATATATATATATTGTGGGAGTTAATGTACATACATATTGTGACGAGCCAAATAACGTCATTATTAATTTAAAACATTTATTAATAAAATTAAATTTCACATTTCAAAAATATTTATAACAATATATTAACACTTCAAAAATATAATAAAATTCCTTAAAAAGTAGAATTAAACAATATTTATTAATGAACGTAACATTCACTTATAATTTATTATATAGAACAAAGTTTTAAGTCAATCATATAATGAATAAAATCATTTATATGCCATTAATTTATAAGTAGTTAAAGTATTTGATGAACTTTACTTCAATAATAACTTAAAAACTATACAAGCTAGAATTAACCCTTCTTTGCATAATGGTGGAAATTTCCATCATAACACTGAATGCCCAAAAATTATATAAAAGAACAAGTTCACTTCAAGTTGATCGTGTACCTTTTTAATGTCCATTGCATAAAAAAAAACATAGCTGCCAAAAATAAGCAAGTGCCACTATCAGTAAAACGAGCTTGAAGTTATCATTCCGCTATTTGTTGTAATTGCAATAAACGTATGATTTTGTTTTATTGTATTTTACAATTTCTTGTAGTAAAAATAATAATTGTTTAGTTAATTATCATAAAGAATAAAATATATCTAATGATATCCTCTTTTATTTTGTATTTAGTACTAAGCCAATGATATTATTTTGATTTATAATGGAAATTTCTATGATATTGTTTTTTACTAAACATTTTTACTTTACGAGCCGTTTCGCTGCGATGAATGGCAGCGGATGGAGCTCTGAGGTCTCTGCCAACTCCTGCGGGGGATAGGCGTGAATATATATATATATATATATATATATATATATATATATATATATATATATATATATATATATATATATATATATATATATATATATATATATATATATATATATATATATATATATATATATATATATATATATATATATATATATATATATATTATATATATATAGATATAGATATATATTTTACTTTAAATATATACTAAGATTTTTTTAACCATTTTTCCTTTAATTTTGAACATGAATTATATCGCCTTGATTTATTTCACCAATAAAAAAAAATCATGCAAATAAGGGTTAAAATAATAATATATTAAGCTTATGGATGAGTAGTAGAATGTACCTAAAAATATCATTACCATCTGAGAAGGTATATATGAAGTAGCTGTGTATGAAGGCAATATAGTAGAAATTCTTGATAAAGTAAATATTTTATTATATGGATTGGTTGGATTTATTACATGAATTATATGGATATATTTGGGACTTGATAAATATGAGATGGTGTTATATGGCGCAGTACCTAGGTGCACGTCCGCGGTAAATGTAGACCTGCACAGAGATATGTCTTATGGCATATCATTAAAGTGTCGTTGTGGATTGTTGAGTTGTAGAAATACGACTATGCCGTTGGCAGCGTACACACCCCGGCTGGCGGTGGTTTGCATCTTAGTGCATGGTTCTTTGATGTAGATTTTGGTTGGGTTTAGCGTATTTAAACGTACTTCGGTATGTCTGACATGCTCTCTATAGTCACTTACGTTATAGTGTGTTGCAACTATAGTATGTGATGGTCATTGTGGGGATGGTGTCACTTAGGTGCGCAATCGAATGTGCAATGGTGATCGTCGTTTTAGTGATTGTACTGTTATACGTTGGTGTAGTGTTTAAATGTAACAACATATTTTTTAACTTGCAAAAGTTGAATGAGTTATGGAGATGCATTGTAAGGAGGCCCCACTCATACGATGGTCACAAAACGCTTATTGCTTTTTAATATTGTCTGGTGATGGGTGCGGTGAATGACCTTGAGTCTGTAACAGCGTATCCTATGACTTCAGACGATGGAGGTGGAGATGTCTACTTGGATTATATGGAGGTCTTTGAGATGACGGTGTTTTAGCATAAATTGTACTGACGCTTGTGGCGTTATGTAACATTCTATCGATAGCGGTCGCTGAACATATTATTGGCTTAATTTTTGTTTCCTAATAAAATCATGATTTTAAAAACTATACTGAATTGAATGAGGGTCACACCTCTCTAGATCTGATCCGGTTATATTCAGGAGAGAACTTAGTAACTATGGGCTGTTGAGTGATATAGGCTATGGTTATATTTGCTAAATTTTTTTTTCAGCTATGTTATCCATATTATATATTATGCAAATTGCAATCATACCCAGCCAATGTGAAAAAATATATCAATATTAACAACATTTTTTTAATATGGAAGATATTTAAGTTCGAAGTTTCTACGTTGTAACTTAAATAACATGTAATGAAAATTTATTAGTAGATAAATAGAAATATGTATTCCATGTGAATATCTATAATTATAAAAAAAAATGTGAATGGTATAATATTCAAAAGCTATTTAGGAAGCGACTATTAAATACCACAGTGGTATCGGAGACGAAAGTTCAATCTACTATAATCGAGTGACACGAATCATATTGTTATCTTAAGGAATAAAAAATGTTAATAATAACAAGATGTAAACCAACTGCAGCCGACAAAAAGGTCTTAACACAGGTGTGACGACACGAGAGTAATCGACTGGGTGAATGACCTTTTGACGGTTAAATAAAAATGGCCGACCACCCACGTCGTCGGCTTACGTATTACACAGCCGATGTTACTTGACCCGTAAATTGGTTAGTTGTTGTTCAAAAACGGGATCATTCTTTCGTGGCTCATATTAACGACCACGTTTACATGGCCCACGTTGACTTGGATTGGTTCAAGTGTCGTAGACCTAATAATGGTGGATTATTAGTTTAGCGTATAAATATAGGTACAAAAGCGATTTAGCGTCTAGGCCACACACCGAGGGCGAGGTGTAAGCACTAAATAGGTTTTAGGCCGCAAACAACGCTTAAAGTTAGGTTCACGAAGATTTACGGTAAGTAGTGCTCTTTCACTATCATATAAATGGCTTTCCTTTCTGTGAAATTTTCTGCGACTAAATTAATATGGCATATTTTTAAGTCTTAAGTTAATATTATATTTTCTTAATAAAAAATATTTTAAACCTAATATATAAAAATCTCGCGACACAGTGTTTGTTATCAAACTCCTCCGAAATGGTTTCTATAATTTTTTTGTATACTTAATAGGCCTTTTTTATATACTTATACCTAGAAATAATGTATGGCAAAACAACGTTTGCCGGGTCAGCAAATATACATATACTATTTTAACTTGTATGTCATATTTACGTTATCTTACATCATTTGCCCGCGGCAGCCCACTACTCAATATAAGCCCCAAGGCACACCATCTATATAGATCAGTATGCCTATAAACATTCAGTTTTTCCCGGCCGTCCTTCGCAGATCCCCGCTCCATCTGATAAACTGAGAAGACGTCCCACATAACGTTGCCTATGAAGCGGTCTGGGAACTCGTCTGCTTTAGTGTGCTAGAAAGCTTATTCATTATCTGTTTTTTAAACATATTTACTTAAAACACATAATGTTAAGTAAAAAATGATCAAATATTCGTTAAAATATACAAGAATAAAATTTTATTATGTCAACTATATTACAAAGGACGTCACGTAACTTACAACATCAATAATAATAGTAAAAAGAGAAAAATCCCAAAAAAACAAAATATCTTGGTCTGGCATGCTAGGTAATTGATATGTGGGACCTTAGGTACCTACGGGTAAAATTTTGCCTGTTGTTCATTCGCGAATGGATTAATTCTCACTGGTTTAATCCACCATCTGGGCCAGGGGCCTCTTCATTTCTGGAGGAATGGACATTAAACCACCACGCTTGTATAAATAAGGTGAATGAGCAGAAAATCTCAACCGGAAAACCTACCACGACCTAAGACCGTAAGCCTGATTCTTACCGACTAAGCTATTGCTGTGCATTCTTTTTCATGGCCCTAATATTCTACGATTACAGGCTTTCCCGATTTATGAGGGGATGGAAATTAACCCGAGAACCCTGCAGGCCATACATTGCGGAAATCGAATGCGCGATCATTGACTTACTCCAAGTGATAACTTCACCACTGAGCCAATTAGGTCCCTAATTTAAATCAGTTTGAAATTAGTGATCGTACTCTTATCCGCTCAGTTGCTTCATACTAATTTAAAAAAATTGATCTTTTTATCTAAAGTAATTTTCATCCAATATCCTTAATTATTAAAAATTGTCAGAAATTATAGAAATCGAGACGTGGATTGTTTGTAAATTGTTCGTAGCTAGAAATCAAAGTTAGGCCAAAATTTTAGTTCGACAAAAACCATGGTTGCCAAAAAGCGACTGAGCGCGTAGTGCGGTGATGCACGATATAGCCTGAATCATGCGTTGGTTTCAATTTCTATCGTTCTGATCCTGGCTGTTTGTTTTAAGAGCTTACAATGGGATCCAGAGAGTAATTAAAATAATAAAAAAAATGATAATGTTGGTAAACATTTAACTAACATGTTATTTTCGTAAAAGAGTCTCAAATAAAGTAATAACATATAAAAGAAAAAGAAACCAGAGATAACTTAGTATTATGTTAAAAGCGATCGAAAAGGATCGATACAAGGAGGAATTTTGAAAATAGAATATGCGAGGCGCCGGCCAATCAACGACAATAGGGTTACCATCCTCATTTTTAACTGTATTATTTTTCTTGATGTATAAGTAATATTCTAAATCAGCGGTTCTCAACCTTTTTAACTCTACGACGCACTAACATACTCTTTATAAATCTATTCCACCCAAACCATCTATGCATCCCTTTCTAAATTTTTGACACGACACCTTTTTTTACTCCACATCGCTCTTTTATATCTTCATTTCTTATTCTATCATTCAAAGTTCTTAATGCTCTCATTTCAACCGCATTGAGTCTGCTTTCATGACTCTTCTGCCAAACCCAACATTCACTACTGTACATCAGAGTTGGAACAAGCACCCCTTGATAATCCGCCAATCGGGCCGTTTTAGACACATTCTGACTTTTCATAAAGGAGTGCAGGGCTCCATTAACCTGATTACCAGCTTTCACTCGCCTTTCAATGTCACCTTTCGCATTTTTCATATCTTGTAAACAATGTCCCCAAATATACAAACTCATTCGCTTGCTCAACTTTTTCCTCTACAATCAGCACCTCACACTGCGTCGTAGTCCCTTTCGAAAATCATCACTTACTCACATTTATGTCCATTCCTTTGATCTCATATAAAATTTAATTATTATTTTTTTTATATTATCGTATATATTCAAATGAAAATTTAATTAATATTTTTTTATAATGAACATTTATTAATTAGGTGAAATAATAATAAGCGCATATATATATATATATATATATTATAATTTATTTTTTATTTAGATTATAAAATATGTATATAGTATAAGGTACTTTAATCGCCACATCGCTGTAACCCTAATCGGGGGACCAATCAGAGTGGCTTGCGCTGCTATCTATCACGAGCGCATGTGCACAAACAAAAATAAATAATACGCCGAGATGGGTGGCCGACGCTTAATATATCAATTTACAATTTAGATTTTAATCAGTATAATGTGTAAGTCACCAACACCGACCGCAAGCTTTTTCTTAACTTCAATTTATGTTTATACGTAGGGCTTCTGACGAATTTTGAATCTCGAATTTCAACCTGACGAAATTTGGTTTTGATATTTAGCACTGTTCATAGTGGACGTTGAAGAAAACAAATAATGAAGTGGTGATCGCTTTTCAGCGACTGTATGGGACGACTATCTAGATCAGGGATTCCTAAAGTGGTCAATATCAACCCCTTGGTGTCGAAATCGGTTTTTAAGGAATCAACATAAACGAAAACTGATTTTGGGGGTCGACGAGCTCTAAAAATCGACCCCAATTAATTAAACACAATTTAAAATAAAAAAAAACAAGGCAAAGGCGCACATCGTGCTCAATAAAATCGATCCACGTATCGGTCACGGTACACAAATTGCTTATACGCACAGCTAGTCGAGTCTAGCTGTCACGACACCTGTCACGTGTCAAAGCCGAGGGAGCTGTCAAAATAGAGCGCTATCAGCCTAATTGATCACAACTCGTGATTTGATCTACAAATCAGAATGCGTTCATTCAATTGTATAAAATATAGGATGGTCAATTAGCACAGAGCATTGAAGATGTTTTTTAATTCAAGTAAATGCTTGAATGACTATAAACATAGTATTTCAATATATAAATATCAGTTATAGTAACTAGTACTACCCATGTATTATCCATGGGTAGAAATGGGGAGGCTCTAGTTAGGACACACAATAGAGTTGGTGTTGTAAGAGGCTAAGAGAGAAGAATGCAAGTGGGCGGACGGCAGTGTAAACTTGAGTAATCTAAATCAATCTGCAATCCCTAATCCATTTGCCAAGTATGGGAATTACAGCATCACCCTTAACTCTTAATTTTAATTGATTGTATTTTCATGAATATACGCCTGTCACGCCTATTCACGCCTGTCTCCCGCATGGAATGGCAGAGTCCACAGAGCTCCATCCGCTACTATTCATCGCAGCGAAACGGCTCTCCATCAATAAGTAGTATTATAATAAATAGTTATGGCTTTGTATAAAATTTCGTTTCAAAAATTGTGCTTTTCTTTTAGAAAAATAATAAAACAATTTATCGACATACCAGGTAATGTTCGTTCAGTTCATTGTTTAAAGATTTAATTTTAACTAATTCCTTCTGTTACTTTTTGTTTTAAAAAAAGACGTTAGATAATGCGAGTGGATAGGGAAGTGCCTAACGTAAGTAGATCGGTGAGGTGAGAAGTAGAAATTAGGCTTTCGGCTTTCATTGCTCAACGTATGTAACTTAATAGCAAAATTTCTACGGAATTTATTTTCCGGACAACGGGATAAAAGTCTTGCTTTTTTTTTCACATTTTTAACGATTTATTGTCACAGACACATATAAAAAAATTCTATTGCATATTCGGATCAGAAAAAATACTGCGTGGAATGATCTGAGCCTCATAGCTCTTCGACCAATTGAAAATTTTGGACAGCGTTGAAACTGACTGTTTTTGAGTGATCAGATACACTTCGGTTAGAAAACTTAAAAGATTTTTTTTGGCTTTGGGGATAAGTTACCATTTTGCGGTTTATTACGTTTTCTCTTTTTTGCGTCGATGTTTGACAAAAAATTCTACAGTATGGCTACACCATATAAAAAAGAAGCAATAATTTGTCTAATCTAATGTGTGCATGGAAGTCACTAATCATTGTGGAGTATGAGTATAGGAGATTGACTCGCGAAAATGGCTAATATCAAAAGGTGAAATGAACAGAAGGCATAACGTAGATGCGGCATTGGTAATAATTATATAAAATCAATATAATAATAACATTTGCTTTTTTAATTTAGTAAAATATAATTAAGCCTTTGGTCATAGTATGACTTCTTTTATATAAACTCATATTACACGCACTAACACACTCACACACACACACATTGTGTGCTTACGCATTGTGTTTGAATGTGTGAATTGACGACAAAAGAGATTTAGTGCAATTGTTAATATTATGTAATATCAGGGAGTGGACCGGGATACCGAATGCTCCAGAACTGCCTTGCCTCAAGAAAGACGAGGAGATTTGTGCTTAATTGACTGCCAACCTTCGCTAGAGGCACTCTCAAAAAAGAAAAATAATAGGATAACTTATACCACAACTTCGGTATTGGGTGATAGTAAATATTATATATATATATATATATATATATATATATATATATATATATATATATATATGTATATATATATATATATATATATATATATTATATATATATATATATATATATATATATATATATATATATATATATATATATAATATATATATATATAATGTATCTAAATATTCTATATATACAATTAAATTATATTGTGTAATACGCCATCTAAAACTAAAATAATGGTAAACCACCATATTGAGCTAGGAATATGTCTACCTTGGCCAAATAGTGCGATTGGACGGAGACAACTTCGAGAAAGAAGCCGAGAGAAGGATACAGTTGAGCTGGGCAGCGTTCAGGAAATTCCATCAAGTCTTCTCGTCGCCCATACCACAAAGTCTGAAGACAAAAGTCTTCAACCAGTGCGTCCTGCCCGTACTCTCTTACGGTGCCGAGACGTGGACACTGACAGTCCCTCTCCTCGCCAAGCTCAAAGTCGCTCAGAGGGCTATGGAGAGAGCTATGCTCGGGGTTTCTCTGGTGGACAGAATTCGAAGTAGTATGGGACGCCCTCCTGCTAGATGGAGCGATGAACGATTGGGTTAGGCCTATGTCCAGCAGTGGACTGCCGCGGGCTGATATTGAATACGCCATCAGAATAAAACAACATAACTCATAATAAAATGAGATAATGAAATTAAATGAAAATGTAATAAAAATACGACGCCAGTCATGTGAATTGGCTAGAAAAATCCATTAAATGTCTCAATATAACACTATACGTAGTTTTAATGTAACAAAACATTCTTGTTTCACTCAAACATTATAATTTAAAATATTTAAGAATGAGATATAAAAATAAGTTTTGTCGGAAACTGCAATATTTAAATTAATAGTTTTCATAAATCAACGCATTGATGTATTTATTTAAAATTTAAATCAATAAACGTAATTTATTACTGTTTAAGTATCTTGCAATATAATATTTAATGTCGTTATTAGTTAAGTGTAGGTGTGAGAACTGACAGTCAACCTTGAAAGAGTCTAGAAAATACGAGACAATTTAGATATCAAAAAAAATTATCAAATATATATACGACAACAATTTACATATTTTGTATACTTAAAGGAAATATTTATAATTAAAACTAATATTTTGTTAATAATTATTTATAGCGGATCATTATCAACAAGTAAGTTTTTCCAACTTCATTAAAATGAAAAGGCGACATACCTTTATTCCATAATCTTTGACCATAAAATCAAATTGAAGAGAAGGATAGCATTCTAGTGGAAAGACAATAGTATGAGAGGGACGAAGCTATACGAATCTCTCGGACCACCCAAGTCGTCGCTCGGTATTCATACAATGCTCTCTGATTGCGTATTGTAAGTCTTGATCGTTTAATTTCGGTTTTTTTCTATACAACGTATTTTTCGCCTTTGCCTTTTAGTTGATTTTTATTCGATCGTAATTGATATTGTCAATTATTATGTTTCGTATCGATCTACGTTTTGAATATTAAAATCAAATAGATATAATAAAGGCGACAGATTTTAAATTAAATTTAATAGATTTAAAATAAAATATTTTTTTCAGTGTAACATCTGATTATTATATGATCTATACACATTTAAAATGTAATTACAAAATATTAAGTTAAATACTATCCTAATATTTTTTTATATTTCAAAATGAATATGGGTGCACTAAAATGCTTTAGCTTAAGGAAAATACAATTTTATTATTTTATAAGATCACCGGAGTTAAAAATGATTATTACATTTTAATATTTATATATATAATTAAATATTAAATCAACTTCTAATTAACAACAAATAAAATAAAGAACAAGTATCAAAATTAATTTTCTTACAAAAGTATCAAACTGGTGGGCCGCGGTACGTCGCCCGGTAATAGGCCAAGAGCTTTGCACCAATACATTTTTTGATCTCAACCATTGATTGTCTGTACTCGCTAGTCGGTACACGGGCGGTTTGCATGCGAACATATGGACAGGAATACGTGTAAAACCGTCAATATGTTTAAACTATTTTAATATTATATATAAGTTTGCTTTAACTAGACTAACAACACGCTTGAACTCCTGCATCATTAATTTTATGTAGCCTTAAATGTACTGGGTGTGTATTTAAATTATATTATATAATATAGCATATATTATATAATATAATTCAAATACACACCCACTCCCACGCTTACTACAATTTTGACTTTCTGACCTTTCAAAAAGTTAAAATGACGAAATAGGTTTGTTTTTCTTTTTATGGGATACACGGGCAAACGAGCAAGCGTGTCGCCTGATGGAAAGCAATCAACGTTTGTTTTTTTGGAATAAAAATATAAAATGTATTTAACCCACTTCATTCCTTCATGTTAATACTTATAGGTACGAGTATTCTCTTGTATAATTATAACTATACCTTCATTTAATTTTGTTATGCAATGATATGTATAATCGTTATTAATGTTATAAATTATATAACATTAATAAAACGATTGTACATACATATCGTTTAGTAGTAGTTGCATATATAATATACGATATACAAATATTATATAAATAACTACTAATAATATATAATATCTCTATTTATCGATATCTATTTTATATTTAACTAAAATTAAGCGAATCAAAGAACTATTGAAATGTCAATTAACAATAGGTAATAAATGATACCTAATTATAAAGGTCCTTAATTGGCTCAGTGAAGTTACCGCTACAATTCACGCAAATATAAATACGTATAGCCTATAGGTATTTGTTACGAATTTGTATGTGCCATCAATTTGCATTGGGCAACTGTGGTGTGTGCCCGTGCCTAGCAGTGAGATAATATGGGCTGTCTAAATAACATAGCTTAAAAGAGTAAATAAAATTGGTTAAATACACAAATTGTGTTTTTAAACAATTTTATTTATGACAAGTAATTGGCTCTCGCGGAGTAAACGGTCGCAGGTTCGATCCCCGCATCAGAACGAATATATATATGGATTACAAATATTTATTCCGAGTCTGGTAACACCGCCAATTCGCATGGGACAAGCGTGGTGGGTTAACGTCCGTTTCTCCAGAAAAGGAGAGGCCCGTGCTTAGCAGTGGGGCATATATGGGCTGTTAAAAAAAAACGAAAGGGTGCACCCATATATATATATATATATATATATATATATATATATATATATATATATATATATATATATATATATATATATATATATATATATATATATATATATATATATATATATTTGTCGAGTATTTATAAACATTGACGGTAACGCTCCAATTATACGACCTTACGTTCTCTCGGGTGTTTGTTTAACGCCTCCCTTTACAGAATAGTGGGCTCTAATAACTTTTATATGCGCATTCGATAATTTGATTGATGTGGTAAGTGTTTGGAGTTGAGAAAAATAATGTTGTGTTTTTTTAACGATTTGTTCGGCGAGAAGTCGCTTCCGCCGTGGGAGCTTTGAATGGACCGATGTTTGTAAACATATTAAATCTGAGCAGTTCCGTTGGAGACAAAGCCTGCCAACGCTGCCATTATGCAATACAATTTCCATTACGTGTTTTTGTAAATATTTTCGTTAGAAATGTTACGATTTATAACCTAACACTATTACGCACGTAAAGTTTAATAATATTTCGCAATAAACACTGACGACCAATTGGCTCAGTGGGGGGGAGTATTGACCCGCGACTATTGACTCCGCCCATGGAGTCAATAGTCGCGGGTTCGATCCCCGCATCGCAAGAGATATATATATGGATTACAAATATTATTTCCGAGTCTGGTAACCCCACCGAACCGCATTGGACAAAACCGCAGCGTGGTGGGTGGGTTAAGGTCCGTTCCTCCAGAATTGGAGAGGCCCGTGCTCAGCAGTGGGACATATATGGGCTGTTAAAAAAAACACTAGAACTTAAGCATAATGACAAAGTCTTTACTTGTTTAAACAATCTAAACCAACAAAAATTTGTTGACGCAATTAAAAATTTCATGATTCTGATTTTGGGCATTTCCTATTTTCTGAAAATCTTCATTGTTAATTTCTATAAACGATGCTTTATAGCAGGTAGGAACACAAGCAAATGTGTCGCCTGGTGAAAAGCAATCAACGGCACTAATAGATAAAGCTACAACACCATAAGCACTGCAGAAAAATTGTTGGCCTTTGACAAATATATAAGTTTGTTTTTTTAAGGTTCAGTATTAGTTCGGAAATACCGAAAGTAACTGGTTCCACAGACGGGTAGTGCGTAGAAGAAGTTATGATAAAAATCCACCATACTAGATCGCTCCTCAAGCAAAAGGAATGAAATGTTTCTTTGTGACTAGTTGTGCGATAGTGCAATTCAACGACAGGAATTATTCTGAACAAGTCTTCAGAACACTATTATTAGGACAGTTATTTTAGTAGTTTCGCAATTTAAAGCAAGCTTGTTTATGCGCCATACTGTAGTCTATGATAATATTTTATAATGTGTCTGGAATAAAAAAAAACAAACCAAATCGATTTCATCTTTTAAACATGAACATGGATAACAAAAATCCTCAATCGCACATAATTGACGAATTTCACGGTGTTTAAAGGCAATCGATTATTATAATACTTACAACATCCGTGTAAATGAGAAAAAAATTCAGGCAATTTGATCATGTGATGGAATAACTATGAATAAATTTACTATAGGTAATATCATTCAAGAAAAGAAGTAGGTACGGTGCGTTTTTCCAGAAACTTCTCTCTACGCACCACTATCCTGTACCAACTATCTCCAGCGGTGTTTTTCGGAATCCATGCGAAATTAGAACCTTCAAAAGACCACGCCTACACATTTCTCATAGGCCAGAAATTCCTATCGTACTGCGAATATCTATGGGCGGCGTTGATTGCTTTCTATAAGACGACACGCCGTCGTTTGTCTTCCTATCCCGTAAAATAAATATATGTAGGTACATTCTGCATAGTTTACTCTTTAATTTTACCGAAATAGGGTTTACTCATCAGTGTAAATAACTAAACAAAATACAATACAGCGTTACTAAAGTTGTTAAATATGGTAAATGAAGTCGTTATAAGGCCCCATTTAACCTCCTTTCGGCTTTACGGGTAGTTTTGTAACACCCAGTATAATTATATTTATTGTTTATACATATCTCTTATCAACTTATTTTTAGCCGAAACTCGCTGCTAGCATCGTCCGTGCTGTTGTGATGTATCGTAACAGCATGCACGATTCCTTCCGTTGAAGTTGTAATGCCCCTAGGACCAAAAAGCTAAAACAAAAAATCAGCCTAAATAATATTTTACATCCGTGTTCTTAACGGACGGACTTATTTATTTCATTCTTACTACAACACACACGACACATTACGTATTAATTTACAAATTTAAAAAAAGTATGTATTATAATTTAATATGCACTGCGTATTTATACACATTATATTTAATTATAATACATACGTTTATTTAATCCTTAGTGCAGCACAAACGACATATTACGTATTAATTTGCAGGACATACTTTAGTATGTACCTACTGTAATTTAAAAAAGTGTGTATTATAATTTAATATGCACTGTGTATTTAAACACAATACGTATTAAATTATAATACATAGGTTTATTTGATTCTTAGTGCAGCACACACGATACATTACGTATTAACTTACAGTACATACTTTAGTATGTACTTACTGTAATTTAAAAAAGTATGTATTATAATTTAATATGCACATACATTAAATTATAATACATACACAAGTGATTTAATACATACATATATGTTTATACATACACAAATATATCAGGCTTCGTCAAGACTTCCACTAAGCAGTTACGATTTGTCTTGATATATTTTATAATAGAGTAAAATAGCCTTAGGTATACTTTTTATAAACGTAAAACCACATTCAAAACACTTTAGCGAAGGAGGTATTTTGTTCCAACATTTCCTTGCCTAGTATGTTCGTTTTAATTTTAATAGCCTTCATTGTAATATTTATATACTATAAACCTCCATAAATTAATTCCCATAGAGTACGAGATTCAATTAACCATTGCAACGCGGCGTCGTGCAGGTTACGTGCCGTGTCCGTATCGTGCCGACTTCGCGAAAGCTATTAATGTTATTAATATTAGTCGTTTATTGCTCCCGGGCAATAACGTGGATACGACTGGGCAGGTTAAACTAAAAAATAAGAGATAACCTAAATGTCTGTAATGGAGTTACTGCTTACAGAGTCTATTGTCGAAAATGTAATTCCCCGATATCTATATTAAAAGAATACTCGTATTTCTTTCAAGTGTAAATATTCGCTAATCCATCTATAACCAGCGCGAAGTAAATCCTTTTTTAGAAATCAAGGGGCCCCATAACCAAATGTAAAACTCATATAGTGTGTAAAACAAAAAAAAACTTTTACACGTCATTTTCGCTAATATTTTTAACTTTAAATAAAAAATTGAAAGTAATATTTTGTATACGTTATTGTCGTAAACATTGTAATATAAAGGGTTTCCAATACAATCGATAAATCTGATAATAAATGTACCTCCGTATTCATAGAAAATGATTATTATTATATAATATAAATGAATAATAGTGACATCTATACTAATATTACACATTAACATTTTGTGTTGTTTGAATATGTTTTAAAATATGAACTTTATATGTTTAATATATGAGTATTTACTATTAATGTATAATTTTTGATACAAAATTGAATTTATTGCCGGAAAGCAATCTCTGCCTGCCAATCAAGTCTTAATTGTTGATGGAAAAGAAAAGTAAGTACAAAAACTATAAAAATAAATAATACATACATATTACTTGCATTTTGGTGGTTTCTTCTTTCTAGTACATATTTTTTAATATTTTATAATGCTTGTGTTTTTCCCGTAGAAAAACTGGTATAACTTAAATTGTATAAAATAGATTTATAGAACAAATATATTCTTATAGTTAGTTTACATTCACTTTTCAACAAAACTAAATATATTGTTTCCTTTGTTTTAACAGACAAAATAAAACTGTAAACTATATTTCTAATAATTTATATGAATGTTCATAAATTAAGCGCTCTATGTGTATGTTATTCCATTTTTCAAGGTAACTAAACATTCCAAAGATAAAACATACTTTTTTGTTAAAATAAACCTTTTTTAATAAATAATTTTTAATAGATTTTCTTCGATAGTATTTTAATCTATAGTATTGTATTAGATTTAGCCCATAGCCTCTTTCAAAGAAATTTTTTCATAATAGAAAATGTTTATTTGCACATATATGATGTGGCGAACATAATCATTAAATTATATATATACGAGTATATATCTTCACGCCCGTTTCCCGTAGGGGTAGGCAGAGATCACAGATCTCCATCCTCTACGAACCCGGCACACCTTCCTTGCTTTCTCCATACTCATCCATATTTTCATCCATCCTTCCTCTCACATTCATCGTAGCGAAACGTATATATAATAGCCGCGTCTTTACTCTCAACTGCGCGAGGATGGATACATTTGAGCGTTTGGCGATCCATGTTATCCTCAACATCACCATGTAGTGATGTTAAGGATATGATTCTTGCTCATGAGAGAAGTAAGATCGATACGTTTGGGATGTCCCAAACGTATCGATCTTACTTCTCTCATGAGCAAGAATGGTCCAAGTTTCGACTTCTTACAGGAGAAAGGAAATATTAATGCTCTGATGAGGCGCATTTTGGTGTTAATACTTATTCCCCCTTTCCCCCAAAAGTTCTTTAAGCGACCATCACTGAACTATCCCATACATACATAGCATATATTTATCCCGATACAGAAATCAATCCGCGACCATTGATTATTTCCGATAACGATAAATTAAGTAGTGAGCCAAATAAGATTATTTCTGTGACATGTAGTCGTGAAGTGTGTCGTGTGGAATGAAATTAAAATTCCTTTATCCTACTAAAATTATAAATGCGAAAGTTTGTGAGTATGGATGTACGCTTGTTACTCTTTCACGAAAAAACTACTGGACGGATTTGGATGAAACTTTATAGTAATGTAGGCTATTCATCGGAATAACATATAGGCTACAATTTGTAAGGATTTTATGTAATTTTTATGGTCGTAATATAACGATACATGTCAATTAAGTCGGAAAATAATCTGGCCTCTGAGAGCTATCTTGGCGTGCGCTGCCTAAACCATTGAAGTTACACAAAGATAATATACCGTAGGATTGTTTGTCTTGAATAGTTAGTTCTAAATAAAAGTCCGCGACAGCATATATCTACCTTTTATGTGGAAGCTACTATGACCAAAATTATGAATCATAAATTAAGTAATATATATATATATATATATATATATATATATATATATATATATATATATATATATATATATATATATATATATATATATATATATATATATATATATATATATATATATATATATATATATATATATATATATATATATATATATTAGGTGTACAAATAAGTTTCCGCGGTTTGTCAAAAGATGGCCCCACCAGAAGGTTATGGAGAAATTGTCAGATGTAAAACGTAATATCCCAAGTTTAGTCATCTGGCAACACCATAACCTTAAAGTACTAGTGATTCCGTATCAGCATCACGTAATTTTTTTCGTGCAAAAATGTCAAGTTTTATTCCGAATAAGCATCATTTGCGGGAACTTTTGATTTACTTCTTTAATGTGAAAAAATCTGCAGCTGAGGCGCATCGATTGCTTCTAGAAGCATATGGTGAAGCTGCTTTAAGTGAGAGAAGTTGTCAGGAATGGTTTCAAAAGTTTAAGAACGGTGAGTTTGACGTTAAAGACAAAGAACGCAGTGGAAGGCCGAAAGTGTACGAAGACATGGAATTAGAAGTACTATTGGAGGAAGATTCGTCCCAAACGCAAAAAGAACTTGCACTTACTCTACAAGTGACTCAACAAGCAATTTCACATCGTTTAAAATCGTTAGGAATGATTCAAAAACAAGGAAATTGGGTTCCATATGAACTAAAGCCGAGAGACGTTGAACGCCGATTATGCATGAGTGAAATGCTGCTTGCCAGGAATAAAAAAAGAGTTTTTGCATCGTATAGTCACTGGTGACGAAAAATGGATTCACTACGATAATCCAAAGAAAAGAAAGTCATGGGTTAAGCCCGGCGAACCATCAACATCGACAGCTAAGCCGAATATTCATGGAAAAAAACTCATGCTGTGTATTTGGTGGGATCAGCTTGGTGTCGTGTATTATGAATTGCTGAAACCAAGCGAAACCATTACTGGAGCTCTCTACCGAACACAATTGATGAGATTGAGTCGGGCACTTAAGGAAAAACGCGCCCATTACTACTCCAGACACGACAAAATTATTCTTTTACACGATAATGCTCGTCCACATGTTGCGGCGCCGGTAAAAACATACTTGGAAACACTCAACTGGGAAGTTTTACCCCACCCGCCGTATTCACCAGACTTAGCCCCTTCTGATTATCACCTGTTCCGGTCGATGGCACATGGTCTGTCTGAGCAGCGCTTCACATCATATGAAGACACCAAAAATTGGGTAGATTTGTGGATAGCGTCAAAAGATGAAGAGTTTTTTCGACGGGGTATCCGAATGTTGCCAGAAAGATGGGGAAAAGTAGTGGCAAATGATGGAAAATACTTTGAATAAAACGTAATGTACTTTTCCTTTACAATAAATTCCTAATTTTTTATAAAAAACTGCGGAAACTTATTTGTACACCTAATATCTAAAGTGAAACTTAATGTGGTAGACCAAATTCCACGCGAGCGAAGCCGCAGGCAAAAGCTAGTTTTAATATATATTCAATAAAATAAGTTAGGGCGCATCCACACAAACCAGCGACACGCGGACGACACGGAACGGCACTTCGTGTGTGGTCCGAGCGCACCGTAGTGCGGTATGCTCTACTTCGATATTTCATTTACAATGGCGCTTCGGATGTGGATATTATACGGGCTGATTCTTATTAGAATCTTGTTGGAATTTCGATAATTGATGGCATGTGAAGTACAGCGTCGTGTATGTATAGCTTGCTTAGTGGAAAACTCTAAATGCACCATAACACATTTATAAAATTAAAACCTTAAAGAAACAAGCCTACACATATCTCAAAGCCCGGTAACTTCTGCAATAAATATACATACATACATACATATAGTCACGTCTGTCTCCCTGTAGGGTTAGGCAGAGACCACAGATCTCTTTCCGCTACGATCTCGACACACTTTCCTTGCTTCCTTCACACTCATCCACCCTTCCTCTCACATTCATCGTAGTGAAACGGCTTCCCGTTCGTCGCTTCTCGTGGGAATCAGGATGTGACGGGTAGCGAACCACGTCGCCGTCATTTTTTAACGAATTTGGTACACTAAGATTCGACAAAGTGAATCCTACGAGTTGCAAGGGAGGCTAGAGGTCAGCCTCAGCAGAGGCCTGCATGGTGAGGTAAGGCACCAGAGTACCTGCGGGAGCCCGATCCCGGGACGGTCGGCACGCTTGCGAGTAATGTCGCCCCTAGCCACGCATCCTTTGGCACGGCAGACCGTGGACTGGCGGAGAGGAAGGGAAAAATATAGAGAAAGGAAAGGACAGGGAAAAAAAGATGGATTTGAACAGGATGATGATGAGGAGGTGCCTTATTAGGCACAAAATTAGGTTGGCGCGCATTGGCAATAAGTAATTCACTGTTTTAACGGATTTCGTATAATGAATGCAGGAATCCGAATGTCCAATTCCTTTCCTTTTACATTCCTTCTTCCCTTCTCATTATATACTTCTTTCCCTCCCTTTATTCCCTTAATTACCCTTATGTTAGACTTATTTACCCTTATGTTAACGCATCTACAGTACCCTTAGTATTACGGTCGTTCATGGGCTGCGGTGGTTACTTGTCATCAGGTGACCTGCTCGCTCGTTTGCATAAAATTTTCATAAAAAAATAACAATGCTATTCAGGACATAGGGGACCCCAGTTAACGTCTTAAAGCGTAGGGCTTTTAATTACGTGTAATAACATTTATAAAATATAATAAAAAAGAAGAGTAATCTAATTCTTATTTAAATTTTAAGAATTAAGCTAATAATTTTACATATTATTTTTCACTTTACTATATTAATTTTTTCCTCAAAAATAATATACCTACTTATTTTTTCTCATTTACTATTCGTGGATCCTAACTTAGTTTTGACTGTCCACATTATTAATGAATTTCCGCAAAGTAACGACTATTGTTAATAATTTTTAAAATTACTAACTTATTAACAATTCCATTTACGTTTATAGTAGCTGTGCTACGAAATGGCCTACATCAATAGTCCCATGGATGATACCTACGATCTTGACTCAGTAAGTTTTGATTGTCCATATTATTAATGGATTTCCGCAAAGTAACGCCTATATAAAATTTTTATTTAACTAATTTACTAACTATTCCCTTTACATTATATTATATACCATACCATATATATTATATATTACGTATATTAGTTGTGATACGAAATGGTCTACAATACATCAATATTCCAATGGAGGATACGATCTTGGCTAAGTAAGTTTTGATTGCTCACATTAATAATGGGTTGCCGCAAAGTAACGACTGACTTTATTAATAATTTTTAATATTACTAACTTATAAACTATTTCATTTACGTTTATAGTAGTTGTGCTACGAAATAGTCTACATCAATAGTCCAATGGAGGATACCTACGATCTTGACTCAGTAAGTTTTGATTGTTCAAATTATTAATGGATTTCCGCAAAATAACCCTTGGGTATATTATTAATTTTTAATATTACTAATTTGTTAAACTTTTTAACAATTAAGTTTATATTGGTGGTGCTGCAAAATGATCTACATTGTAGTCCAACTGAGGATACGAACTCACGACTTCAGATAGTAAACTCGATTCTTACCAACTGATCTATTGCTGTTAAACTCAAAGAAAAGCCTTTTAAATATACAAGTGAATGCATTTTAAGAACAAACTATTGATCGTTGTTACAGTTTCCTCGTTATCGCCAATCATCGATGTTTGCCGAAGCGGGCCGATGTTTGCCGAGAGTGCCCTATGTTGACCGATCATGATCAAGTTAACTGCATTATCAACATTGGGGATTTTTACGCTCCGCCTTTACAAAGATACATTTTCTGTCAAACCACCGTTTTATCAATACTTAAAGCGGTTCTGAAAGACGCATAATAAACTTTGTATACCTCTTTAAAGCTACAAAATTAATTTTACGGTTCAGTTTCTGAAGTATCTTTTGATTTTTTTATCGTGAATGGTTCGTGGAATGCAAATGTAAGTTTGTGTATTTGGTGTTTGAGTTCAAATGTTGCCTTAAGTAATACTAACGCATTGTAAGGGTTGTTATGCCAATTAGAGCAATGTGCCGTGTACAAGCAGTTTGCTTTCACTTCCTAAGCGCTCACGAACTATAATTGACTGGTGAGCACTGTGGAGCAAATGCAGATAATATAAAAACAAATTATTAGTAACAAATATCTCCCACATACCTACCTACACGTGATAGCTTGTCACTGGATGTATTTAAGAGAAGAATTAAAGAACATTTCCTTTTAATATAAAATATTTATATATGTATATTATATATATATGTATCCTCTTATTTATATAGTATTATAGTATATTATCCTTTATTTACATATTTTCTCTTAATAACAATATTATTAATATAAAAAAAAATCTCTATAAAAATAATATTATTACTAGGTTTATTAATCCTTCCTGGTTATTTAAACTATTTGTTCCTAGGTTTATTAAACCTAACTTGGACAAATGGGCGTCTATATTTTTACCGATAAGTCCATTATATTATATATTATTAATATTTATATGTTTATATATGTATGGTTTTATATAGTATGTATTGCTATGTATATTATTATTATATTTTGTTGTTGTACACTTATTTCTATCCTCATAGCTTATCTCTCTTTCACTCCTGGGTTTGCTGGAAGAAAACTCAATTTTGAGTTAAGCTCACCTTTGTACACCTTCTTTCCTTTTAATTCTTGTATGTCGTGTTTTATGTGTACAATAAAGTATTAAATAAATAAATATTCTTTGATGCCAATTTAGTGACTTTGTATTCTTTGATAGTTATTAGTCAAGTAAAATATAATAAAATCAAATATCTTGGAATATACTACTTAACTTGTCACGTTACGTATTGATAAAATAGTGTCTATTCTACCAAAACCTTCTATAGACTTCAGTCAACTTAAAAAGTCACGATACACGCATTTATTACATATCACTTCACTTAATCAAACTATACTAAATATTTCGCCACCACAATTAAACAATAAAACTACCTAATACTACCTACCTAAAACTACCTATAATAATATAATATTATAGAAATAAAATAAAAAAACTAACATCACTCATGTAAGTTGGTGGGAAAAGTCTATTAGTGACTTATTTAGTTTTACAACCAACACCCGGAGGCCCAACACCCTCCCCTCCCCCTCCCGATCCCACTGCCTTTCCCTTAACGACACTTTCCTTAAAGGTCGGCAACGCTTCCGCACTGCCTATAGCGCTGCGGATGTCTCCGCCAATAGACATTGTGTTGACTGCTTTCCATCAGGTGACACGCCTGCTCGTTTGTCTTCCTATCCTATAAAAATAAATATTTTAGTTCTTTTATGGAAGAGACAGAAAAATGCACATATGGATCACCTGACCATAGATACAACAGATGTGTTGTCTTATTTAGATTAAGTTATGAATAGTGGCAGTGGGAAGAGGGAAATCAGCCACCTTTGAAAGCTTTGAGCGACTGGCCCGATTTAAGGTCGTTGTGTGGATTGCACCACAAGTACATTAAAAGTTACAATGACTTGAATATTGAGTATGATAGTGTGGCGGTTCATATAACAAGCATCTATTTATGCTAGGCGTTACCGATAGCCCACTATACAGGGCCTGCTTGAAGAATTCCTGTCTCATAAAACCATAAAATTTTGAATGTTTCTCAAGATAGCTGTTGTTTTTTAACAAATCGACCGTGTTGTGCAGCTTACTCCATAACGTATCGATACGTATACTTATATATTGCCAAAATGCTTAAAAACACTTATATATAATTTGGAAATTGAAAATCCTAAAATGTACACATTCTTAATTCAAAAAACTATTCGTTTTTTTCGCTCTGAAATAATCTGTCTCGTGTTCCTTATTAAATTCTAAATTGCGCAGTCCAAATATCACTTGAACGTCACCAATACAAGGGGATTGACTACCTACAACATCCTTAAAGTCATATTTGTAAGCATCATTCGGCACCAAGCTATCGGAGTCCTACGTTCGCGTTAAGCCGCGAATACGGAATCTCTATAAATATGCCTAAGCAACGGGCACTTACCGTGATGGATGTCTCACACCGACAGATTTACTCGCGCCGTGTCATCGATTTGCATTTTGTTCGTAAACATAGCCCCGCTCATGGCTTTACTCGCTCCCGCATATTATTACACGATGACTTTGATCCTATTTAAATTTAGTAAAAAGTTATAAACAAACTTACAGCTTCCGTTTAAGTTTAGCATATGTTTTTTAAATTTAAACAGTTCGTAAGTACATATTTCACGCTTATAAAACTGTTGTAAACTGATTTATTAATTATACAAAACAAAATAATATTTTTTACCTAGAACTTATATTACTTATAAGCAAGAGGCTAACCTTATTTACTTATCAGTCGTTTTCCGTAGAATCTACCATACCTGAGGATGCCTTGTATTGAGGCGAAACGTGTGTCGTGTTATTTTCGAAACTGGTGTTGTGTTTTTTTTTTTTCAGTTTTTGTGTTAATGTTATTTTGACTATTTAAAGACCGTTTTAAGGTTATTTTGATAATAATTTTTCGAATTTAGTGACAGTATTTATGGCAATGATGACGAATGTAAATATATATGAAAACAAAATATCTGCACACAATATATTTTTTTTAAAGCCAGGTCAAGAGTACCCTTAACTGGCGGGCTTGCATGAGGAGAGTAATGAGTGTGGAGGAACCAAGGAAAGTATGCCGAGATCGTAGCAGATGGAGATCTGTGGTCTCTGCTTACCCTTACGGGAAACAGGCGTGACGATATTTTTGTATGTGTGTAAGAATATTTTGGTTTCGAATTGGTTTTGGCGAATCTTAGAAAAGTATTATACATCGCACAATCTCTCAGTCACTTCATACGACACCCATGGAAAGAAATGGATTGACTCTATTTTATGTTCAAAATAATATGGCAAAGTTTAAATCTACACTTACTCAATCAGTGTAAAGGTAAGACATTTAAGAAAATGTATAATAATATTGTATTATAAACACATGTGTACGTCCAGACAAACAATACGAGATCGTCAGTAGATAAACGCGTGTGGTTTAAATTTATAATCTGGCGTGTTTTAGTGTTGGCAGCGACAGAATCTGTCTCCGTGGCTAATGATTTACGCCGTGTCGATTTTTTAACGGGCGCCCATCCTTCGCTGTCTGCGCGACAAATATCTTATACTTTAATTCCGTTTTAACTAAGCACCGATATTATTAAAAATTAAAATATAATCGTATTAAATGATACTATAGAATATATAAAACTCTATATATATATACATATATATATATATATATATATATATATATATATATATATATATATATATATATATATATATATATATATATAATGTAAATGAGTGGCGATCCAGTTATGTTGTTTTACATAACGTTTCTCCCGAAACTTCTTTACACGCACCACCACTATTCTTTATGGGATCGGGAGGCAAACAAGCAAGCGTATCCTCTGATGGAAAGCAATTAACGCCACCCATAAACATCTGTAACACCCTAGGTATTGTTAATGCGTTGTCGACATTTGAGATAAAAGTAGGCTTGTTTTTCTTAAAGGTTCCCATGTCCCATCGGTTCGGAAATTCCGCTGAAGGTAACTGGTTCTATAGAGTGGTGGTTCGTGAAATTTTTGGTGATGTATCGGTGAAAATGCATTGTACTGGATCGTACACTATATGTAACAAACTACCTTCAGCGGTATTTCCGAACACATAAGACATTGGAAGTCTTAAAACATCTACATATATATGTACCAAAATATTTGACAAGGTTTTTACAATGCCTTTGGTGTTTTAGATATCTATGGATGATATACCCGCAGGCACTATGTTGAACTATGAACTGAAGATGTAAATAAAACTTCGTGTTTGGTTCAGTAGCAAGCTGATTTTATTGGAAACCAATTCCTGACCACACAGAATCGCTGCAAAAAGTCGCTACCATGTTTAACAACTATCAGCGACATCTGTGGCCTGCTGACAAAACTAAACTATATGCGTAGACAGATGACTTTAATTGTATTCCATCAAAATATAAAGAAGCTACTCTAAGATTTAAATATGTAACGATTAAAATATGTAAAATATATATTATATATTACATATTTTAATCGTCAATCTACAGCAATTCACTGCTGGACATAGAGCAACAATGCGTGTTACTTAACCTTCCTTCGGTAGCAGTCCTGCGTAAATCGGTCCATCTTGCGGCAGATAGGACCTCTGTCGCAGGATCTACCGATCACTATATTATCAACGTGGTCTCCACTCTAACACTGCCCTACTCCAAGGCTTGATGCAAATGTAAATAGCTTATTGCCATGCTGTGTCGACCGTCATAGACCACACAAGACCGGCAACAGTAGCGAGTTCTATTACCTATATGAGGCCAAGACACAAGTTGGGTATGAGAGCCAACGGACTATGTAAAGTTCCATATTGAAGTTTGTTTGTTTGTTAATGTTTATCCCATTTTGTTTAGTATGTTAAAATATAAAAACATTTAACTTTTGGTTAAAATTATTTTTTTCTTTATTTTACCATAAACAGTTAACGAACAAAAAATATACGTTGTACAAACAAAACAAATAGATATTTACATTGATAAATATCGATACCAAACATACATCGTAAAATCGATTTGATTTTGTCTTTATGTTTGAAGTAATTTGTAGAACTTCTTTTTGTATCTGTATTTCTTCGATTCTTAAGCTTTAAATATTTCACAAGAATATGTATTGAGTTATATATTAAAAAATATATAACAACATTTTGAGATATTTGAAAGAAAAAACCATTTAAAACAAGACCTGGAATGTATAAACTCTCCTTTGTAGAGCATTAAAGAAACAAATGAGAATGATAAACATTCAGACGGAAAAAATCTGCAGATTGTAGATACAGGTACATATATCCTTATGCGGGAAATGATTCCACAACCCTTAGCTTTTAAAGCGAACGCTTCGCCACTACGCCATGTAAATAATCAATATTAACATATTAATAGTATTAACATATTATTATACATACATATACATATATTGTCAAGTCTGATCCCCGTAGGGGTAGAGAGAGACTACAGATCTCCATCCGCTAAGATACCGGCACACCTTTCTTGCTTCCTCCACTCTCATCTATCTTTTCATCCATCCTGCCTCTCACATTCATCGTAGCGAAACGGCTCTCCGTTAATCGCTTCTCGCCCTCGTGGGAATCAGGACGTGACGGGTGGAGATGGCGAATTAGTTTTATTATAATTCGTCATAGTGAATCCCATGAGCCTCATAGTGAATCCTACAAGCCTATATGTTCAATAAATAATGTATAAGAAAATAATAAGAAATGTGGTAATATTTACTCGGTAACGACCGTTATATTATTATTCTATATATTATTAATAATAATTATTAAATATTTATTTGACATACAATATTTTATATTTAAAATACGTTAAATATTTTAAAGTATTAATACTCTAACATTTCTTTCATTAATATTGCCTTTAAATTTAATTCGAACAAGCAAAGTCGCGTGGAACACCTATGGGAAACCGCTCCTAAGCAAATACTTGGTGTATTTACAACCGGTTTTGGACATATGAAGCAATTAGAGGCGATGACTTAAGAGATCTATTATGTGGTTTGAATTATTTATTCGCTTTACGAATCTATGTGTTAATAAATATGTAAATATTTAAACTTGGTTGATGCTAGCGGCGCAAAGATCACGCGCCGTGTGACGAGTTTGTTACTTTATGACTACTCAAGTCTGTTTAGTTTTAGAAACCAAGAAGAAACAAATATAGACGCAAAAAGAATATAATAAACCGTAAAATAAAAGTTTACCACCAGTAACAAAAAAATAATTTTAGATTTCTGAAAAACTGTATCCAATCACTTAAAAACAGTCAGTTTCTACACTGTACAATTTTTTTATTGATCGTAGACCTGTGAAACTCAGACCATGAGATGCAATATTTTTTTCTAATCCGAATACGCAATTATAATTTTTTGACACCTGTGTTATTTTCGCTTTTTGCATCGATATACACGTACAAATATTAATATATGCGAAATATGTGTAATGTAAAATAAATATTTTATTTTATTTTACAAACTTAAAACCTCTTCAATAAGACAAAAATTGGGTTACTATATATTTTTTCTATAACAGAGTACTGCCGTACTGATACGGCGACATGGGATCTTAAGGGGGTTTTTATCTTCGATATTATGAAACTCTTCAAAGTGAAGTTAATTTATTAATGAATCACTTTACATTTTACATTAATTATATTTATATTAATGGATTTTATTTTAAATAAATAAATCACTACATTTTATATTCAATATTAATTTCATATGCCGGGAAAGGTGACATGTCCTTCGAAAGACGTCAGTCGATCGAATCTCGTTTTTCTATTAAACAATTTCTTTCTATTTTAAAATGACGAATGTAAAAAAAGGTTTTATTATATTTAATTAAAAAGTTTTAATACATTAGTGGTATGTTTATCAATGTATTACTACAATACCTATCTACTACTATCTTCTACTACTATTGGACATGGGCCTTCCCAAAAAAATCCTTCTTGCCCAATCTTGGGCTTCGTGCAACCAGTTTCTCTTCATTTAGCCACACTACGTCTACTCCACCGGTTGTCAGGTCTCCAACAACTATAGTGAACACTTATTAATATATTTTTCTATATACTTTAAGACTAACATATTTTGCGTTCATCAATTATTAGAATTCATTCTAAAATTTATATTTTATATCTATATGTCAATTTTGTGTTTATGTATATATATATATATATATATATATATATATATATATATATATATATATATATATATATATATATATATATATATATATATATATTGTCTGTGATGTTATCTTCCCCGTTTCGCTGAAACGAAACTTAAAGACCTGACAACTCTAGGAGTGTTTATTGTGTAATTTTAGCATTAAGCTATTGTAAAAAAAACATTTTAGCATTAAGTTATTGTAAAAAGAGTATCATGAACGAATTTACCTATTTTCTATATTTAGGTACCTTAAATGTGCTCATACACTTTCTGCCATGAATCTTACTGTACCCAATGGAAAGCTATTTTAGGCGATTAAACAGTATTTGGATGCACTATATTCCCAACACAATAAATATTATAGAGACTCGAAAACTAACATTGGTGTTTTAATATAAAATTTTAGTTTCGAACAGGATTTGAATCCCAAGGGAAATTTTATTGTATTAGATTCACCTTGGGCAGAATAATAATATAGGTATATTTTTTATTTTTATAATGGTGTCCTAATCCCAATTGAGCATATTCAAATATATGTAATTTACATCGGAAAAATGTTGCTTAGAATTAGAAGTTTTTAATTATTTTATAAATTTCTCGAATTTGTTAAACTCGAACATTAATACGACGTTCGAACAAATAAATATTTGAACCGTTCTGCATAGACCGTCGACGAAAGGCATTCGAAGCTAAACCGTTGACTGGCACATCAATACAACCAGTCGTTTCAGACCTCATTTATATTCACGTCCAGACTTCATGCTGAAGATCCGCATCAAACAACGCAGTTGTATTAATTTGCAGAAAACATGGAGATTATCATTAAAAAAATATAAAAAATTAGTGTGAGAGATAAAGTTCACTAGTTATCACTATACAAATATATTTCTACGGCCCATGTAAGACTCATTGCTTGGCACAGACCCCCCCATTTCTGTAAGAATGGACGTAACTTAATATGCTTTTCCAAGGTGGAATGGCAAGACGCCCAGATTCGGAATATATACCTGTAGGCCAGGTATTCTCATACTATTTTGGGCTAGAAACCCCTTTTCCAAAATGAATTGATACCGCAGACCCTCAAACCCAAAACGCTTTAAGAATCTTATTTCTAGTATTTTGTATTACTAGGAAAAAACTAGTTTTTTCCTATGGATACAAAATACTTAGCAATTTAAAATCTATGCGGTCGGTGGTGAGATACCACCCCAAGGGGTCGATATCGACCCTTTAGGGAATCCTTGCTATACCTACGCCATAAATATATTGAGCCATCACCGGCAAAGCTACCGCTTACGGAGTGAATAGTCACGGATTCAATTCAATAAATGCAATTCAAATTAGATAATCATTTTCTTCTAAACGTGCCTCTCTGACTTGCGAAAGTTGGCAGTCAATTCAGCATAACTCTCTTCTTCATTCGCAAGTACAGCATACAGCATACAGTATACAGGTAATAAAAATGGACGGCAAAGCATGGCATGGGGGGGTACTAACCTGGGGGCATGCCATATGTACGTTTGCCAAGACGCTGTCTTCAACTTATCGGACCAGTTCTGTGACTTCAGATCAACAAACGCATCTTCAGGCACTGAAGGATGAACGAAAAAGCGCCAAAAACTATACCTTTATAACATACTAATTATACAAAGTAATAAATTAAACTGTGTTTAAAATAAAAATACATAATATATACACAATGTTCAATGGCAATATTATAAACGTTAAAATATTTACGTTACGTTTTAACGTTTTATATACAGGGTCAATTAATTAAATTTTAATATTATATACTTTTTACTTAAGGCAAGTGACAATATACGAATATATATTCGGACGAAAATATGCAAAAAAGCTGGCGCTCCTACGTTTAAATTGGTTGATATCTAAAATGAGAGTGCATACCAAGTTTAAACGCGGTGCCAAAAGATGACTTGTATCGTCCGATACATTTCTGTTATGGTGATTTATAAAGCACCTACTTAGTCTACAGTATGATCCCGCTGCGTCATATTTATTGATTATTAATTCTTTGCTTTTTCTAATTATATCCCATTTTGGATTGACCCATTTTTCTTGTGTTTTATACATTTTACACGTACTTTTTAAAACAACAAAAACTTAAACATTTAAAATATTATTTAACATAAATGTTTATCTATATACGGCACGACAAAAATCTATTTAAATTATGGCAACTAGAATTGAAAGGAAATATAAATATATTAAACGAAATTATTTCTTTATTATATGTTAATATAGGTTCACATAAAAAATTAACAAAAAAAAAACAACAGCTTAAACTATGGTTTGAAGCACATCAAAACTATAAGTTCTTTAGTAATCAAAATAAGTCCAAAATATTGAAAAATTATTTTGTGTGAAAGAGGATTCACATAAAAGTTTAACCAATAACTTATCAAGGACACAAGCTATATATATGAAATTTTAATACCATTCCTACATTGAATTACATGCATAAAATATATGCACACATAAAGTATGTATATGTGCGGAATCGAAATAAACACATTATTAAAAAAAATAAGAACCATACAAACATAAAATGCGTTATTTATAGAAAACATTAAACTTATTGTTTGAATCAAATCTAGGAACCTAACTATTATACCGCACCTCCTAGATAGTTGGCGGTCTACTAAACTGCGACTGAATGAGTCGCAGTTCTTGCTAAAAACGGTGTATCCGTGGCATGAACTACCACGGGTGACGTGTGTACGAGTATGTATCCACGCAAAGCCAGCAAAGTTTCGTCTATATATTCGTGTTGCGGATGTCTATGGACGGCGGTGGTCGATTGCCATTAGGTGACTCATGATTATTTGCCATAAAAAAACTAAATTATAATAATTTGAGTGACAATAATGTCAGAGCATGCCGTATACGCATCGCCATAAGTCAAAAGCTTTGACAACTATAATTGGAGCCCAATTAGTGGCAAGACGACAATATATCACCACTAAACGTTATGCTGGAATATGTCCGCTTTAAATGCACCGTGTAACTTTTTAACCGTGTAAATAGATGTTTATTTTTGCCAATTAATAACAAAGGGAAGGGAAAGAAAATATGTCAAATTTTCATATGGCAATACTTCATTAATTTCTAAGAACTTCAACATCCATTAACGGACTTTTCCCGCCAACTTACATCAGTGACGTTATGTTTATATATAGTTTTCATAATTTTATGAGTTATATTGTTTAATTTTGGTGGCGTATTAAATAATATAGTTCGGCTAAGGTGTATAAGTGAAGTAATATGAAATAAATGCATGTATCGTGACTTTTTAAGTTGACTGAAAAAGCCCATAGAGTGTTTTGATAGAATAGCCACCATTTTATCAAGACGTAACGTAACAAGCTGACTAGTTATATTTCAAAAGATTTGATATTATTGTGTTTTACTTGTCCCTGGCACAAGAACATCCATTAGATATACAGAGAAAAATAAAAACATAGCACCTGTGTTCTTTATTTATATTTATTATTAAAGAGGTATAAATGACTCCTGCATAATAATATTTAACGGGTAAGGAGTGGCTTAAACTTGCGCTTTAGGAAAATCTCATCCTCTGCCAGCAAAAGCTGAATTATTTCTTTTGCTTACTTTATAAATATATTAAAATATTGTATTTTTCTGTTAATGGTTAACTTATATACACACGTATAATCACGCCTGTTTCCCATAGGGTTAGGTAGAGACCACAGATCTCCATTTGTTACGATCTCGGCACATTTTCTTTGCTTCGTCCACACTCATCACTCTCTTCATACAACACAAGTCCGACGGTTAAGACAAGTTTTGACCTGGCTTTTCTTAAGAATTTCGGCAATTTGGTCAAGGTATGTTCTCCTTGGTCTTGGGTCAATAGACACATCCACCCATCGTCCACGTTCGTGAAGTAAATTTATTTTATCAGTCGTCTTTCATCCATCCTCACACCGACGAGTCTATCTTTGACTCCTTCTTTATTCTTACCTACTTATTTGATGCAATATATATACTTAAGATCTTCGTATACGTAAACTTTAACCAAATAAGTTATTATCATATATAAAATTGTTTGCAACAAACATGGTAATAATTTCCAATAATTTAGAGCAAATATCCAAAATAGATCAAAAGAATTCGACTGTTACTCGGTTAGCTTCCCTTTAAAAAGAACAATTAGCGCGACACTGCGTCTCAGTTCTGGGTAGGGCATAGTTAAATCATGTGAAGCATGGAAGCTGACCCGCTTGATTTAGTACCATGCACAAAGATCGTTTGATTTATTTTAATGAGCATGAGATATTAGAAAACTAATTTAATGCTTTGTTACGTACTACTTGTGAAGTCGTTATTGCATTAATAGTTGTGATAAGTGTAATTAATGGAAATTATCGATGATGTTTCTGCAAGTAATCAGATTTACACATAATTTATAATAAAGTTGTGTGAAAATCTGATTACTTTTAATAGTGGTAGCCACGCTGCGGACGAATACTTTGTCAAGAATGAAGCATAATATTTGTCTGTAGCATGAATGGGCCGGCTCGCCCGCGGAAGGACCACACTCCCGCAGAAAACCGGCGTCTGAGTGGTAGCTTACCTACCGCGCACCATACGGTGAACGGCCGAGTTCCGGAGGCCCAACACCCCCCCCCCCCCTCAAACTCTCCCTCTCCCATAATGACACTTTCCTTAAAGGTCGGCAACGCTTCCGCACTGCCTATGGTGCTGCGGAAATCTATGGGCGGCGTTGATTGCTTTCCATCAGGTGACAGGCCAGCTCGTTTGTCTTCCTATCCAATAAAAAAAATGTAACTTGTTACCAAAAAAGTATAATTTTTATGCATTGCAGGCTGATCAGCCGATTGTAGTTGTTAGTCTAGACGATCGTAGCAAGGCAAGCAAAAATATATTTAATAGTAATGTGAAATACAAATTGGTTATATGTTTATAAAGAAGTACCGAACATGTATTTGGCAGATCGTACGGAGTCTCTTTAGTAAACAAGTCTTAAGTAAGATCAAATCAACAATTCTTAAGTAATAACTTGATTAGACTTGAGTCTAATCAAGTTGCTCACCCCTGCATTATAATAGATGCTTTCTAAGTCCCAGTAACAAACACGCTTACACATTTCTCAAAGGCCGACGACGCTTCTGCAGAGCCTATTTAAGATAATTTAAGATTTTCTTTAAAACTATCGTATCCTTCGGCTAGATTTGATACTGTTTTAAGTTATATTTCTTCTGTAGAGTATTGTTTTAGCTCCATATTTAAATCCATTATACATACATATTGAATAACTTTGGTCGTCTCGAATGTCGAAGACATCGCATGCATAAAACAATATTTAAATTAGGGTTAGATATGCATGCATTTTATGCATCTTTATTTATGTTGTAATGTACCGATCATTTTTAATAAAAACAAGTAGAACACAATAATGCAGTTAACATTCTAGTTATTACAAATCATTCTTAATTACTTCGATGAAAAGGATTCCTTGAAACGACTGAGCAAAGTGTTTTCTCTGTCACATAATTGGATACAAAAGACAGGGACAAACTATCTGCCTATTGTAAACAACTGATCTAAAGTAGTACGCATCATTCACAACATTTTAAACGAAGGCTATGTGACTTTGTACACAATCATACTCCATACCTATAAACACATTTAATCAAACCTAGTGTGTGGTGAGTTATGCGCAACCATGGGGAGATCCAATATCAAAGATAAGTATTTTTAGAACTCACCTGTAATAAACTTAATAAAGGGTTGTAATCTTAAATAACGCTCAACATCTTATAGTCTGGAATATCTCCTAATTAGATAAACGCCAGCACTCGATACAAGTTTTTATGGTATAGGAAGGCAAACGAGCAAGCGTGTCGTCTGAAGGAGTGCAATCAAGACCTCTACAACATCTAGAGCACAAGAATTTCAGAAGCGTTGCCGGCTTTTGAGAAATATGTTGTCTGACTGGCAAATGCCACTCTGTAGAGAGTGGCATTTGACATTGAAAGAACATTGAAAGAATTTTCGAGAGAAACCCACCATAATGGAATATCATTTACTTTTCTTTGTGACGAGTTCCCGAGTTCACGCATTCCCGTGGAATCCCACTGCTTTTATTAATCTGCTGGATCCCGCACCTCCAAAGCACGGATCCGCGGATTCCGCAAATTGAAAATTTGGCGCTAAAACTATCGCGTAAATCGCAAGTAGCTCTATCTAAGTGGAAGTTGTGATTTGATTATTAGTCATTATATAAATATGACTGAATTAAAAATATAAAACTGTTACTGTGTAAAGGCAAAATTAAATTTATCTTTTAAACTATGCCAAACATTTAAAGATAAATCTATAATAACAAAACAGATTACTAATTACATATACTTAATCAATAGAAAAAAAATAATTTCTGTTGCTTAATATAAGAAATGTTTAATAGAAGATGATTTTTACACAAAAATCTGTAGTTTCAATTTGATTTTATAACATAATTTCAAAGATGCGGGATTGAGTATTCCCGCATATTAATCATTGAAGACCAAGATCTCATCGATACTATTCGATTTGGAGTGTCCGAATCATAAACTAAGACATAACACATTTTTTGGAATCTAAATATTCGTAAATCTATTTCAAAATACAATTATTTATAGTACAATATATGCAGAAACACATTTCAACCGAATCTTTTATGAGCATTAGCAAAGTGCAATTTATAGCAGAGATGTTACTCTGCTATAAACTGCACTTTGCTAATGCTAAACTACCATTGCAAGATGTTAAACTGTGTACCTACTTATATTTCGGTCTGCCAAGCTTGTCAACTTAATATAATATTTCCAACTTGGAAGAGTGTGCATATATGTGGATATGTATGTGTTATTGAAATGTGATGGGGAAAATAAAAAGGAGAATGAACCATAGATATAATTTATTTTTATTTACAATTTAAACTAGCGCAGTCGTTATTAATGAAATAAAATTTAAAATATTTTTTTTTATTTACAGTAAATACTAAAGAGAAATGGAAGAAAAATGACTTAATCTTAGAAACTATTACAAATCATTAATATTGTAAAATTTGACTACTACCAAATACAAACGTAGTATTTACAAAGAAACATAAATATGACTTTTTATTAGTAGGTACACAATATTTTACAAAGTTCTCTACGTATAAGTTGAAATAATTATATTTCAATATATTTTTTTTATTCTACAAAATATAAAATAAATCTAATTATTAGCGACAAATTCCTTATTTTTTATCGAAAAAAGACTATAAAAAACAATATTGTGAATTTCACTTAAAATCTTAGCGAAATTAAAACTAAAATCGTAATATGCTTTGTCTTGTTTGATACTGTTTAGTTTTTTCACATTTTTAATTGATAGTATTCGATACATCAATTTACTAACCAAGAAAAAGTACTATTTTTTGTATGTTGTATAATCAATATGTTAGAATAATACAACTATTTATAATATGTATAAAATAAACATATGGTTTGTTAAGAAATTATGAGTTTCAGGTATAGAGCCTCATTGTAAATTAACATTATTATAGCCAGACTTCTCGGGATTACGCCTTGGTATCCATCGGAACTAAAAAGTATAACATCTTATAGAGATCTGTGACTAATTTAAACAAGAAGTAAAATAGTCAACATTTTAATGCCTATAATTTTTACCCAATATGTTACTAATATATACATTGTAACTTGGTTTACAAAATTACATATAATAAAAGTTTAAGTTATTTAAGTCGTCCCATAAAACTCTTACAATCGCTAAATTCTATTTTTATATACACATGTATAATATTTCAAAAGTATATTTAAATTATTGAATTGTTATATACTAAAACAGATATTAATATACATCGAGTCAAGCGGTAATATGACTAATATTTTTATGTACCTATACGCAGGATACCCGATGTACCTACTTGTATATGCTAAAATTTTAATGCAAAAAATTAAAAATAGAAAGTTTGGTTATTTACATTTAAGCATAAAAGCCTTCAAAAGTAAATACATATCCACTTCCAATTGGTTATTTTATCGCATCATCATATTGTTAATATTTGACATTTAATTTTAATATTGAAATCATTATTAAATTCTTTATATTTTTTAATTTTCGATATAACATTCAATCTTATATTGAAATTTAAAAACTAACACTAAACAAATAAATATCATTGAATTCACAATTTAGTTACATAAAGGAACAAATAGAACGTATTATAACAATACGTCAAATATTATATAATCCTTAAGTCAGTTTTATTTCTATACATACCATATGTATGTATGGTATCTAAGATATTGGACATCGACTTATAATTAGATTCTAATGTGCAAATAATTTTGAGTCTTAAATATCAAAAGTGCCGTAACTTTTTTTCTCACCTTGCATCATTTTGAGGCGAGACGATGAGAGATATTTCGCATTATCGACATCCTGAATTAATAAACTGATCATAATTTTTTTTTATCTATTACACAATTACTATTTTATTTTAATTTGTTTTCCGACTCTTAGCAAAGTAATTATTATGTTATAATAGATTTACGAAAGTCAATGTCTAATTGTATTAATAGTATTTATACGTTTCCTATAAATATTCATACGATAATAATACATTATTGACATCAAAATCAAAGAGTTGACATTTGACTAACTAAATACATCTTTAATAATTATTTGTCAACGAATCACTTTTTATGATAGAAATATCACTATCATTCAAGTGGGTGGCAGCATTGTTTTAATCAGTGAAATCATCAGACATAATTCTTAGATCATGAGTCACGATAATTTTACTTGTCCGCATATGTATCCCTTTAAACTAGCTCTGTTAACATCTGCATCTATATTGACGTATTTAATTCTAGACCGATTGATGTTTTACATAAATTTAACGGAGCTATACTCTTAGCATACTACTCATATAAATATTTCATAGACATCATCTTCTGGCGTTATAGTTTATGTGACATTAATTTCCTCCTCTTCATCGCTCTCTGTTGCCGTGGTATGATTGTACAAGCCCTGTGCCATCAGTTGCAATGCGAGTGGGTTTCGCTGTCCATTTGCCTTCTTGATCTTTGCTCGCTTGTTTTGAAACCAAATCTTGATCTGAGCTTCTGCCAGGCCAAGTTCCGCTGCCAAGGACTGCCGACGTCTTTCCGTTAGGTAGCGGTTTTCAGCAAACTCGTGCTGTGGACAAGTCATTGATTAGTAATAGGGAAAAAAAGGGTATATTTAGATATTTTCAGATTGTATTGCTCTCTCTATTTAGAGAAATTGGGGAATCAAAACTGAAAGATAAATGTTTCATCATATTTTTAATATAAAACATTCCTTTTAATGACGTTTTGATTTTATTTAATGAAATTGTTTCTTTTCCCAATCCTTTAACCTTAACCCAGGGGTTCCCAAGGTTAAAGGATTTTTCCGCGGCGCATACTTTGGGAACCCAGGGGTTCCCAAAGTATGCGCCGCGGCGTCCTGGTGCGCCATAAAAAGCAGAGAGAGGGCGACGTGAGGCGTGATAGCTATTTGGACTTCGGTTTGCTATTTTTAATGCGGCGTGATCTTTTTATTAGAAAATTGCATCATTTACAAAAACAAAAAACAAGCTTCTTTGCTTCGTTAGCATTTTGTATTTTATTTTATTTAAATGTATTCTTGTGTATTTTTCTTAACCGTATTCTTGTGTGTCAATATAAATGTAAAACGCAGCTTCATATAGCAAATGTTTTCATTTTTGTGTTTATATAGTATATAGTATCAGTGTACTCTTTACTATTACGACTAGTTAGGGCTCTAAAATTTGAAATTAAATTTAAAACTTGATACGAATGTACATTACAATAATTACCTTAAGCCTCGCAAGTTGAGCAGCGCTGAATGCAGTTCTTGGTCGTTTTTCTTCAGAACTGATACTCTTCTTTGCTCTTCTGCTCCTTGGACCTTATAAGAAAAGAAAACAAAATGTTATGCACTTAATTTGATAACTTCTTTTTTTTTTAATGTCAGACAAAAGGTGTGGTTTTTAATTTTAGTTACATGTATCTAATTATACGCATACATTTTACGCACGTAACTAACAACTTATAAAATGTTATTCCACCATCAGTTATTTCACCATTAATAAGAGACACGGCAATTTCGTTTATATGGATTGATAAAGTACCTACATTTTGTGAAATAATTCTTAGTAATTGTGTTCTTGTATAGTTTGTAAAATCGATATGACAAACAAAACTGCGGAGGATTAAGCAATTATTTACAATTGTGTAGTGTTGTACAGTCGCGCGCAATAACAGAGTAAACGTAACAAAAAAAATCGTCATGCAATTTTATCTGATTGTCGCCTATTATATTTTAATTTCTGCGTTATTATAGCGTGCTAGACGGCTATTTAGATTTACTTTACAATAATGTAATATACATAGAAGTTTAAAATCAAATGCGGCGAACGGAAGAAAATGAATTATGCATTTTATGACTACTACGATATTGATAGATGAATTATAACAAAATCGATTTATTGAGAATCGAAGAGTCGACATTTGACTAAATCAATACATCAAATGAACTCCAAATATCTGAAATCTCCAATTATTTCTATTTTTTTCTGGCGTATCATGAATATGACACATTTAAATCAATATGTGGTATTTATGTCACATATAATATAATCTACTGATAATAAAAAACAACAAATAATCGGAAAAGAACGAGAAGCGAAAAAATAAATTATATTGTAGTGTTAAAATAAAAAGCACACAAAATTGAACTCAAATTCTAGATTTTAAATTAAACGCGTAAAAGAAGTAAAAACATCCAAAAATATACAGTGAACTCTGTCGAGTGTGTTAACACGGATCAATTTAAAAAATAATTCTTGAAAGTCACTACTAATTAGCAGTGATAAAGTATTGCCAGCTATAAAATTATAAAATTATTCCAGAATTACATATAATTACGCACCAACCACAGCTGGAGAGTATCACGCCTACGTACCCAATTAAACTTGCCCACGGCCGTAATAAAGCAATATTTTTCATGGGCGGGCTATGTAGCAGGGACGCAGTGCTTTCGTGACCAACTACCATATTGTGACGTCATAAACTGGCGACCATGATTGATGGGGTTTTTTTTTACGTACAAACTACATCGCTTTATATTATCATAACAATCGTCTAACTTACTTATAACTACAATCGTATAATTATTTAATTGATTCAGTGGCGAATCTACCATTTAGGGCCTGTTCATAAAATACTTCCGCATACAATACCCATCCTGTATTGCTTGATTGACAAAATGTCCAAATACAGCGGTCTTAGCAAATGTGACATACACACAATTACATTTTTATTTTGAAGTTTTGTATTTTTTCAGAACGACGTAAAGGCGTAAAGGTCTGAAAAGCTGCAGAGAGAAAACCAAATTTAGACCACAATAGAAAAATTTACTGGATCACGCTAAGGCCCACCCGTGGCTGTAATGCCTTTTTGACGATTTTCATCACGATAGCGTACAAACTGTTATATGACTAATAACTCATGTATTGATGATGAAGAAGGGAAGAAGGAAGTAGAAAAGGGGAAAAATGTGTGGCCCCGAGTCTCTGCACTCACCGCGGTAGCACAAAAAGTGTTGCCACTTTCCACCGATATTCTGTGAGGGTATAATCCCCACTTCCCCAGTCAAGTTAGCCCATTCGCACATGACTCTAACATTATTTATTAGTGGTAGAGTCACGTTGCAGACGAATACTTTGTCAAGAATTGCATTATATTTGTCTGTAGCATAAATGGGCCGGCTGGCCCGGGGTAGTACCACACTCCCGCAGAAAACCAGCGTCTGGGTGATAGATTAGCTACCGCATTTCGTCCGGTAAGCAGCTGAGTTCCTCCTCCTCCTTCCTCCCTCCCATAATGACAGTTTCCTTAAAAGCCGGCAACGCTTCTGCACTGTCTGTGGTACTGCAGATGTTTATGGGCGGCGTTGATTGCTTTACATCAAGTGACGCGCCTGCTCGTTTGCTTTCCTATCCCATAATAAAAAATATTAAAGTACGAAAGGTAAAGTTTATCTAAAGTCAAAAAATGTGATATCACAATCATTTGAAACTAGTTTAACGAACACTATGCACCTGGTCATACCAATTAAATAGAAAGCTCAGTCAATATAATTAACTAAACCATAAATTATTGTAAGGGCATTAGTAATCTAATCGTGTTACAGGCAGACCTGAGCATCTTCTAATATTAACATATATGTTTTATGCCTTATCAAGTTAAACAATTCATTATTCGTTGAATAATCTAATAAAAAAACCATTCTTCGTTAAACATATTCAACGAATTGCTTAATAACTAACTCAGCTGTAATATGACCCGGTTCAAGTTACAAGTTTATTGAACTGTATCAACATGAGGTTTGACATATTACTTAAAACATAAATGGAAGGATTAACATGTTATACACATAAAACTTGTTGTCCCTGATAAGTATGTGATTTTTTAAATCAAAAAAATTGAAATATACATTTGTTAATATAGGTTCGACGACTTATCTGCTCAGTGGCGATGTCAGCCCGCATCGGAATAAACATATTTATGGCCTACAGATATTCTGAGTCTGGCAACTCCGCCAATTCGCATTGGACAAACGTGGTTAATGTCCGTTCCTCCAGAAATGGGGAGGCCCGTGCTCAGTAGTAAGACATATACCTATGGGTTGTGAAAAAAAAATATAGGTTTACCGCTTAAGTGAGATCCTCATTATAATCAGATGAATGTTGAACAATGGATGCAAATGGTTTCATTCAATATTGAAGTACAGCGGTATCGAAACCCTCGAAGAACAAGCCTAGATATTTTTTTAAGGGTGTAAACGTTTCCGCGATACCTCTGATATTTGCAAATGTCTATTACTCTCGCTTACCCGTTTGCCTTCCTATCCCATAAAAAATATCAAGACTCGGATTAAATATCTGTTGGTTATTCATATATTTATCCCGATACGGGGATCGAACCAGCGACCATTGACTACGTAGACAGTAGCTTTGCCACTGAGCCAATTGGTTGTCATCTTAAATTCATCAAAAATTATATAAATTTTTTAAAGTAGGCGAGTAATTTGAAGTAGGTCCTTTTATCGTACAGATCTATAGAATAGGTGCTGTGATCACTTATTAAGTGACACAATTTCTCATTTGCTTACATCATCCATAAAAAAAGCTATTACGTGGAGACTAGGCCCTAAGCCGTGCCTGAGATCTCTGAACCACAAGTACGTAATTTCGTCAGTTTGAGATGCAAATCTTTGGCTTTAAACACGATATTATTCAATAAATTTAATAAACTGTTTTAATTAGTTGTTCAAAATGTTCGATATGTGTTATATCGATCTGGCATTTGCTTTACAATAGTCTAGATTTAATTCTACAAATGCGAACCATTTTAAATCACCCACGTAATCTTTACTTAAGGATCTAGACAGTTTAGCGTGCGACTGTACACTGTTATAAATCCACACTCCGTAAATGCTATCAGCGGAGGATAATAGCAACTATAAACACTTCTGTGGCTTCCTGTACTACTGAATTTATTTGAAAATTATTTTTTAAAAAAGAGTTTCGCACCTAACTGCGAAGTAAATAAAGAAGATATTAAGTTGCTTCGCTACATTTATTTTAAGTTCTTTATAATGAAAGATTTTTTTTAGAAAAATGCCCGTAACTATTTTGAATTCTGCTTTGTGAGTTTTACGGAAAGAAATCGCTTGCGAGCTGATAGTTAAATTGGTACTGTTTCGTACGTAATGCACATTGAATTTTATCATGTTTAGAATAGAACAGGAAATGGTGTAAACACGAATCTTTTAGAGTTTGAAAAATGTTCGCCTATCCGAGTCGTTGTTGCGAAAGAAAACAAACTTAGTGTCGTCAACACAAGGTACGTTTTCGTTGAAACGCACAACATATCGCTTCAAACGGTCGTTTATCACCCGATAAAACGAGCAGTAAGTTTTTTATTCGTGTTTTTAATTAAACAAAGTCCCTCCAAACGTTTGCCAGAGAATTTTCCGTAACGAGACGTAATGTGTTAGGTTGGCGTTGGAAAATATCGCTTTCCGAGCGCTCTTAGGGAATTTTTCGCATTTAATTCACTAATTAAGGAGAAATTGCATCAATTAACATATTTTCTTAATAGGCATACCTACCAGTTTTCGATAAACTTAAGTCTATATAGGCGCGAGCAGCTGGCAGATAGTGGATGCTTATAACCAAGATCAGGAGGTAGCGTGCCTTGAGAAATGCCAATGTCCAATACTGACGTAGGTTGATGATTATGAAGTATATGAAATTCAGCATCAGTGGTGGAATTCATCCATAGCAATGTATCCATAGCAATGTCTAACACAATAATAGGCCGGTAACACTGAGTAACACAATGTTAGTGTTACCATGTCGTATTGAAATTATCTACGAGAAAATAGCAATGGTGCAGCTAGTTGATTAAATAAGTTGAATGAAAATGTAAGTCAGATTTGTAACCATTTATCTTAGGTAATTTAAAGAACGTAACCATCGATCCAACAACATTTAAGAAGGACACATTCGTTGCTTTCGGAAGTGTCATGTATGATGTTCCAGAAGTGCTTACTGCGTGAGACATGTCTCAATGTTTAAATGTTCTAAATATGTTCATAAAGATAGAGATGACAATCTTTCGGTTGAATACACCTTCGAAGACAATCCACTCTCTGGAGGACAATATAGACACTATAGACATATTTACACCAACTACATCCAGCGACTTTTTGTTTATATATTACTTTCAATGCAGAACCCTTGAGTTTGAAGTTAAATATTCGAACCATTGAGTCAATCAATGGCCATTATTACAAACTAGTAGTATTATAATAAATACTACATTGATTGACTGAGAATACAATTCCATATTAATAAGGGGCTTTTCCCAATAAAAAATGCTGATATCTTCCAAAGTCTAAAAAAATTATATATCCCATTGACCTTAACAATATAACTACAAAACCCTTGTGTATTATGTGTTTTAATATATCTGATTTGAAGTGTTTTATAACTAATTTTAACATAACTCCAATTAGACTGTTATTATAGCGCGGTTAAATAAAAAAGTGAAACTCATGGAAAGATTAATTCATTTTTAAATGCATTAAAAATCTGCAATATTCACAACTGTATAGCGAAGATTTAATCAAGGAAATGATACAAAAACATTATTAATACATCGTTTACTCGACCCGGACACGCCCGTCGATTATTTAGAAATCTACCGATTACATGCAGTTTACTTCATCATGTTGCATGTAATACTAATTAGTTGGTCGTTTGTACCTGTGTTAAACATAATCGAGCTCTGAGCCAAAGGATCTGCTTTCAAATTAGGATTGTACTGTTTTTCTTATAAATATTATTTAATTTAATTTTATTTTATTATGAATATTAAGAAATTTCTTGAAAAAGAATGTGATAGTAAGTTATATTATGAACACGAACTTCAAACAAAAGTTTTAAAGTTTAAAAAGTGCGAGACTTTTTAATTACTTTTGTTTTTCTATAATAATAAAATACATAAAATGTTTTAAAAACTCTTTTAAATGAAAACTTGCAATGATTTAATTATAATTACTTATGTGGTGAAAAAGAAACAACCAATAAATAACTAACAAACAAACGAAACGGAGACGTGAGGTACCAGGAGGACATAATTCGCAAACAGCACAACTTTGAGCTATTAACATTCCTTTCTCAACCCTGGCGAACGTTATCCGGACAAATGAGGATGATAATTTATTCATAGCGGGCGTCGGGACATATTCATTACTTTTGTAATTGGCAGCGTTAAACGGTAATGGGCGAGCGGACTGCGCCGAAGTGCTGTAACTACTCAAACAATAATTATCGGTCACTAAATAAAAATACTTTTGAGCACACAAATTTCAATTAAGTTAACGTGTAATTTTATTCTGCTTTCATAATTTAAATTTAATCGCACGCTTTTAAAAGGTGGAGAATTTGCAACACGACACCTTACTTTATAAACACTTAAATTAATACGTTTTTTAAAGTTATTATCTCCCAAAGGAAACTATGTTTTGATAAGGATTTCTGTCAATTACAAAAGAGCCTCATTGGCTAAGGATAGCATTTGTGGTTGACCTAAAATATCTCCCAGTATATTTTTGATACTTTTTTTAGCAAACAAAAACACAAAAATAATAATGTGTGGGAAAAAGCGGATTTACGGGGAACTTAAACTAAATCTTACCGAAGAAACGGCCGTCAGCAACTCTGCACCTCTCAACCACTATCACACACCACACGAAACACACACTACCTATCATACTTGCTATGGACTGTCATACTCAATTTAAAAAGTCACGATACGGTACAACATTGTAACATACAAAACTGATAACGTTTTGCAAATTCTGTGGGATTGCAGATGTACATATATAGTTAATGGTGAATGCTTCTTGCCAGATGACACATTTGCTTATTTCATCATCATCAAGGCATTACAGCCGCAGGTGGACCTCAGCCTGGTTCAATAAATATTTCCAGCCGTATCTTAGTTTGGCTTTTTCTCTCCAGCCCCTCACATCGATTGCCTTTAAGTTGTTTATTATACATTTGCTCATTTTCTTTTTTTAAAAAAACCTATGAGATGAAATAATTAAGTTAATTTTAATAAAATAAAATCTTTTTTTTTTAATGTTCTTTATAATTGTTCTCGATGAAATGTAATTTACGATAGCAATACTCTAGCGGCAACATAATGGAAGAATATTGAAGTACTAATTAATATATTATCGTGTTAACGAAGAAATACTGCAGCTACAAGGCGATAATTAACAACCTAGGTTTTTACGTTCAATTATCACTGCACTGTGCCTTTATTAATGGAGAATATTCCTTATACTGCTTTGTTAATGGCAGCTAATGCAACTAACTAAGTGATGTGCCCTTAAAACACGAAAGTGGAATCGTACTATATAAAACGTAAAACGAATAAACGGTATGTCACTGTTTTATGTACTACCAAATACTACCAATTACAACAAATAATTATGTTACAAATAGAATAGTTTTTTTTCAAGGCAATTAGTTACAACAATTATGCCAGTGTCACGTAAAATACAATAATGTCCAATCTCTTGAAATGTAACATGTCAGCTTATCACGTTACGTGTTGATAAAATGGTGGCCATTTTACCAAAACCTTCTTTGGACTTTATCAGTCAACTTAAAAAGTTACACACGATACACGCATTTATTTCACATCACTTTACTTATACACCTTAATCGAACTATATTGTATAATACGCCACCACAATTGAACATAATATAATTATATAAGATAATAACTGATAATTATATAAGATTATGAAAATGAAATAAAAACACAACGTCATTGATGTAAGTTGGCGGGAAAAAACCAAATAGAATATTAAGTACGTACACACTCCTCTTTTTCTTGCACTGACTTTTACTCGTCTATTAATGTAAATTAAAAAAAATATCACGATAATCACAATGATGGCATTGATGACCACTGATGATAACAATGAGTGGTACCACACGCACACACACACACACATGCAGGCGCATATTCACAGAAACAGTACAGCCAATTTGTACTACCACGACTCTACCACTGTTAAGTTCATTTAATAAACGCATTAAAATTTTATCAAATTGGACGAAACGGGAAATATTACCTTCAGAGACTATTAATTTCTGTAAATTAATATACCTACCTAATCAAGATGTTAACTATTTTTTCTAAAATAACCACTAAAATATTACTGATTTTAATGGTTAATTGTTTTTCTTTTATAAAGTAAAATAATAATAGTAGTTTTCTAGTGTCAGCGGTTTCTATATTATGCCTATGATTACTATAAGTCCTATTCATTTTAACATAAATAAAAGTGAAATATTTTTGTTTGACATAATAATTATGCACCACGCACAGAACACGCAAAGTTCTAAATGAAATTGTCGGATCGCGTGTCATTTTCATGTGTTATTTTTATTAGATTTTTATCTAAAAGTATTAATAAAGAACTAGCCCTATATCTAAGTTATTTCCATACATAACGAATGAATTAAAAATGGCTCTACTAAGTTTCGGGTAATGCTTCATTATAACATACATATTTCAGTTTTTAAATTTATACTACGCAATGTGATTTTTGTCTATAATAATTACTTCTACTCTTCTCTTCCAATGGAAATAATTCACTTATAAATAGGAAGAAAATTTCTAACTGAATCGCCTGATGATTAGCCATCGTATTTGATACTTGTAATCCGAGAGAAAACTAATTGACTCAAAGCCGAAGTTACCGCTTTCGAAATCAATGGCGACGAAATATATATAATTAGTATTGTATAGAATACAAGTATTATATTTATTCGAATTTCTTGCATCTTGACAATCCACCTTAGACAAGCATGATGAGCTAGTGTCTATTTCCCCTGGAATGGGAAGGTCCCATTCCCAGCAGTGGGATATATATAGACTGCAAAATAATCCTAAAGAGACTACAAATGCGTTGCCAACTGTCGTAAACGAGGACAGATGAGGGTCAGCCTTCAAGTGAGGTAACTTCTGCCAAAGTATAGTTTTTCGATCAAGCCGACTCAAAAGTTTTTGTCTGAAGCACACAAAAACTTTTGAATACCAATACATAAACAATACATTTATAATTTAAAATCGGACAAATAACCGTAACTGAAATATGTCGTTTTTTACTTGATTACTAAAACGTACCCATATATGATAGTATTCTTGACTTAATTATACCATTAATAGCCCCTAATTGCGTTGATGCCTGCGGACCTCGAAGGAAGCTTGCGCATAACTATAAGACTATTAAAGACTAAAAAGAAACACACCAGCGATTAATAATTGCAATTAAGGCAATAAAATTTGTCATTCTAAACGGACGCAGTTACATCTAGCCCGTTCTTCTATACGGATGTGAGGCTTGGACACTTTAAGAAGATCTCAGAAAACGTATAGAAGCGTTCGAAATGTGGGCATACAGACGGATGTTTGCTAACAGCTGGACTCAAAGGGTGACCAATGATGAGATTCTTCGACAAATCAAGCAAAAACGTAAACTTTTGCAGACCGTCAAAGGTATAACCTGTGACATATCATGAGACATGACAGGTACAAATCGCTGCAACTGATCATAATGGGAAAAATCGCGGACAAAAGACAAATTGGTCGAAAAAGAACTAGACTAGCCAAGACTGGCTACGTAATAACAGGGAGTGGACCGGGATAGCGAGTGCTCTAGAACTGCTGCACCCCGCGAAGGAGGAGGAATGTTGTGCTGAATTGGCTGCCAACCTTCGCAAGTCGAAGAGACACTCTTAGAAGAAGAAGTTCTAAACGGAGAAAATCATTTATTCCATAGATAGATTTGTTGTGATTGGTAAAACAAAAGAATCAAAACAGGTCGGTAAAAAATTTGTCAAATATGTATATTTAAAAAAAAACAAGGCTAGACATTCCTCAAAGTCTCACAACGCTTCTGCAACAGCTCCAGTTTTGCAAATGGACGACATTGGTTGATTTATGTTAGGCTACTCGCTTACTGGTACTCCGTATACCATAAAAATATTTTAATACAATAATAATAAAACAAATAAAGTATTACAAAATTAAAATATTATATAATTTAATAATAAAATAAAAAAACACATGTCATACACCTCGACTTCGCATAAAACGATAATTATCCTAAATAATAATTAACATAAAAGTAAATAGATAATTAACATATAAGTAATTATAATTTATTTTTACAACTAAAAACACTATTTAACACTTATCTATTTGGTTTTTCATTGTGTATTCCGCTCGTGATTTAGTCATTAACCATATCACGAGCGACCATATTATTTTAGATTAATATAATTTTTAGATAGATTATTATAGAGGGCTCTTTAAAAATAGATTTAATAATTAAAAATTATAATAAAGCTATATAGGTAATTAATAAAGATTGTGTGGCATAAAGTAATATTTTGGTAACTTACCCTTTCGATTTTTCGCTAAAGTAAACAAAGAAAACGTGTAAAACCTTTTTTGCTAAAACAACTTTAGCAAAAAAAGAGATTTAATTGTTTTGTATTATTAAATAATGTAATAATTTTTGATAAGCTAACAATAGGTTGAGAAAATTCTCGTAATTTTTATTCATTAGTGCACGCGAAGCTTTATTTTATGACTTCAATATCGTAATAAGTGAGATAATAGTTTTACAAAAAATCGAAGGAATTACGAATACTAGAAACACGAAGGCTTTAATTACTAAATAATTACTCAGTAGTTGTAGTTCGCGAACGACCTAATGGAGATCATACGAAATAAAAATAGAGCCGTTTATAATTGTTCCTGTCGCTGTTAATAATAATTACTTACAAGGTGTATTCGTATTAAATATGTCACTTGTACTAAGTGCACTCAAAAGACATGTGATTCGAAGATGTTAATGCTGGTAGCCTATTGGCTTTTACAGCTTTATCGAATGCTGGACCCCGAGCCTGCGGGCAATATGATTGTTTAAGGAACCTGCAGGAAACGCACATTCTATAGGCCTAACGCTACATCAGAGGTACACGCGCGTGTGTGTGTGTGTTAATTTTAATTTCGTCATGACGCTACGTTATATGTATTAGTGCCGTAGGCCCTAAGGTCTAAGGGGTAAAAATCGACGTGGTACGTGAGAGAATCTCGTTTAAACGCCCGGTGTAAAATCGTTACTACACTACGTGCTCAGTTGGTGCCGGGGTGCGTGTGTGTTGGTGTTGTGGGTGGATCTCAATGACTTATAATAACAAATTATAATAATAGAACAAAATAATAAGAATCATAATAATAAATAAAGTATAATCTCTTTTGTTTTAATCAAATTTTTATTTATTAATTTCTATGTTTGTAAATATAACAGAACTTTTTCAATTCTAATATGAAAGTAGATAATGATATATACAACTGTGGAGAATAAGCTACGAAGGTCTGATAGCTGTCCAGATTCGCCGCCGTAAATGGAAGTGGATATGATACACTTTCCGACACCACGCCACCCATAGGTATACCCGACAAGCCCTCGACTGGAACTCGCAGGACAAACGAAAACTTGGACGTTCAAAATTAACATGGCGATGCACAGTTACATGAGAAGCGCAGAAAATCGACCTCTGGAGCGAAAAAAAAGCGGGAGACAGAACAGAATGGAGAAACATTATGTCTGTCCTGCCAACAGGGTTACTTAACCCAAGAGAGATAAACAATTATTCTACAAAGCTATTTTAAAAGTGTAAATAACATCGTTCGCGATTAATCAAGTTGTAGGTACAATAGATAGGGGTTTAGCTACTGCCTCCCCCTATAAAACGAAAATCATGTATCACAATTGTTGCTGGAAATCTATACAAACATTCTGACATGTGTTTCTCTCAACGCCACAGTGTGATTGTGCCTGCTCGCCACTACATATCGATTATTGAGTAAGTGTATCGATGGATGCGGTATCGGTGAGGTAATTTATATCTGTAACAATATTGACTTTCTTTTCTAGGTTTTGCATTTATTGTAAGATTAAAAATAAAATGTCAATTGGTTCTTTTCCCGCCAACTTACATCAGTGATGTTATGTTTTTCTTTCATTTTCATAATCTTATCTTATAATCAGTTATACTGTTTCATTGTGGTAACTTATATAGTTCGATTAAGGCCTATAAGTGATATGAAATAAATGCCTGTAACGTGACTTTTTAAGTTGAAAACAAAATACCATATAAAGTTTTGGTAGAATAGCCACCATTTTATGAAGACGTAACGTAACAAGCTGTCAAGTAAGTACATTTCAAGATACTTGATATTTTTATACATACTACTTGATATTTTGACTTGACACTAGCATAATAATTATAACTAATTGCTATCATAGAAAACGAAAAAATATTTACTTTATAATTAATATTAAATAAATTAATAATACATTTATAATTAATGTTTTGTATATGATAAATTTTAATGAAAATAAAAAAACTAGGCTAAGTTCTACAATTTTTATTAGTTTATATAAGTTTTAATTTTATAGCATGATATTACCATTTTTGACCTCATAAGGAAGAAATAATTTTCACGTTTGGGGGACCGATGAGGTTGGTTATTTCAGAAATTTGATCCCAAAGTCGCCCAACACGACACAAACATGAATAAATGAGATAACCTAGCTAGATACAAAAGTATTAGATTTTCTATGCTGGGAACCATATATCAAATATAGCAAAGAAATATTACATCTTTTTTATTTATGGCTTCGATTATTCAAACTGTATATATATATATATATATATGTAAAAAATATATAATTCTATGTATACCCATGTTTATTTTATACATAAATATGAAATGATATATGTACAGAAATATAAGTAACTTATTTAAAAATAAAAAGCCTTAGATAACATATCCATCTGAAACATACATTCACGGCTTATTACATATTCAGTACGCTTGCTCTACTCAACACAAACGTTCGACTCGGTACAATGTACTCTATGCTTTATACCCATTCAATAAGAATATATTTCAATTGTACGTAAGTTATGTAAAACACCTCGTGGATAAGAAACAGACTTTAGACTTAACCTATATGAAAATAACAGTGATTTTATGTTGTTTGTAGAACAGTAAGGTGTGTTAGGTAATTGTTCAGGCATTCTGTACGAATTGATTTTTTCTATTTCGAAGGGTCGCTCCACTGTGAAAGATTATAGGGAGGGACTAAGGAAAAGGCAGGACATGCTTAGATTTATAAGAAGTCATTTGAACCGAACAATTTACTTTGCTTTTACTGATTATTAAATTGTCTAAACGATATCAAAAATTTCTTGAAAATTAATTCATGTGAATTCAGTCTATTTTAAACTCAATATTTCTCTGTCTCGATATTTCTCAAGTTATTTTATTATGAAACGTGAGAAAAGCTATGTATTTCATTTTTATTTTTACAGCTTTTACACATATTTAGAAGTCCTGCAACAGAGCTTCCCAATTTGTAGAGTAATAGACGTTGATCTACCACGTTTGCCCATATAATCTGCAAGCCAAAGACCTATATTAAAAATTATATATAATTATTATTTTATATTTCATTTTCTCCATTTTATTAACAAACAATAATAATAATAAATTTACAATTAATAATAATTAAATATATTTCTTTATTTACATAAAATATGAAACAAAACAGCAATGTTTGTATATTACAGTTCTTTTAGACCCTTCAAACTAAGCTAATAGTGTTTGAGCTAAAAAAATGTGATTCACATCAATAGTTCGATGTAAGAATTTAACCCACAATATTATATTGTTTCCGCAATGCATAATAATTGAGCTATCATTAATAACATAGATGCGAAATCGCTTAACGTTAGCTGACTGCTTTCAACCTAGGCTAAAGCCTTTTTTTTCAAATGGAGAAATCCCTTGGATACCCGGCTGCCCTGGGGAGGACAACCGGGTTATGTCGGAATCTGGCATTTGTTTAGCTACCGATTATAATCCCTCGATAGCCGCCATCAGTACAGGGGAGGCATCCCGAGTTCTCAGATCGATCAAAAAGGCTAAAGACCTAACCCTCCCTATGTAACTTAAGTTTAATGTATAGCTTTTAAATTCATTAACAGAGAAATTTAAGATAAGAAGAGAAGATATTCGTAATAAAACCGAAACCAAAAAACAATAGAAATGTCATTCGACTGACTAACTAAAAAAATAACTTTGTATATTTTATTTATGATGAGAGATGATTTTTGTTATGGAAACGTGTTTAAGAATTTTTTTTTTTATTTGAACAAACAGTTGACAAGTCTATAACGTTGTACTTGTGATGAGATCAAAACCAGTACAGTACGAGTTACTCAATCTAAAACAGACAGCATTTCAATACGCGTAGAGCTCCCAAATGACTTGTTTAACAACAGATACAGGGTTGCCAAACAGTAATTAATATACCTGATAAAATAAATGATATAAAAAAGGCATACAATACTCATAAAAAATAATAAACTATATATTTCAAAATATACGAATACTATAATATAATTACAAAAATTGTTAACGCATTCCAAAAAAAATAAATAATTTTATATATTTCTTTTTTTTGGAATTAAAAATATGTTGATATTTAATAAATAAGCAAAAATAGCTTATTAGGGTCGGCTCATATTTACGATGTGTACGTCGTGAGTTGATGATGATGTGCCCCTTTTTCTAGCACGAGCATTATTAGCTTAGTTGTAACAAGAATTCTAGTAATATTTTAAATCGATACTACCTTTAAAAAAAATCAATAAAAGAATTCAAATTGATTTATGGAAGAGATAGGCAAGCAAGCGGATCAACTGATGGTAAACAATGCCCATAAATATTTGCAATACTCAACTATCTTAGTCTTTCGTAGAATCTATTACATGCCATGTGCGGAAGCGAAACGCTTGTCGCGTATATGGATGAGAATTCGTATAAATATATCAACACAATATTATTTTTCGAATTTGTTTGTTCACTTCTCAAATCTAAGCAAAGTGGTTGTTGAGTGTCCACCTGGTCTATTATTTGAAGATGTTTTTGCTGGTAGCCTATTGACTTTTACAGCTTTATGGGATACTATCATTTCATATGGCTGCTGAATTTGAATGAGAAGTACACGGAGAGCCTTCTTTTCAAAAAAATATATTAAACTTATACCACAGAATCCTTTCAGATATGCACATACACACACACATATACAGATCACCTTTTTAATAATTTATTATCTTACTTGATCCATTTTTTATTATCAATAATGTTCAATCTATAATTTTTTTTTCTTTGTCTACTGTTTTGATATTTATGTTATAACACTTATGTATTATTTACGAAGATTATCAATAAGGCGGCAATCCGCAAAACGAGTATATCGCGGTGAGTACATTCTGGTATCATCGGGTAATTTCCTTGAGATGATTATTCATCAGTCTGCATATCGTCTTGAATTGCGGTAAATCGTGTGACTAGAGCGGGTTATAGAGGTCACGGCATTTCGCAGCTGACTGTAGGCCGGCCATGCACGGACTTCTCGAGCCGTTAGCAAGTCATCAAAAGACCATCAATAGAATAGACCATTTTTGCAGTCATAGTCAACAACTTGAAGCTGCCATTGATAACTGCTGGAGAAGTTGTTATCAACTGCTCGACAAGTCACGTCACTCAAGACAAGTGGGGGGCAAGCACGTGTTACTTGGAATCAATAGTGCGCCTTGAGGTAACTGCGTGAAAATCAGTCAGTGTATGCCTGACGACTGCTTGATTGCATGATGAAATTTCACCGCGCTGCCAACGGGTCGAAGCAATCGCAACGATTTCGTGCATATGTGTACATAGAAGACTTTAGTTTACTATGCTATAGCAGCTTGAAGCAGTCGATATTAGCTGCCAAAAGCTGCCCGTGTATGGTCGGCCGTAGATACAACTGTTTTGTTGAAAAGAGCGCGTTTCGTTGTAAGCATGCCGAGTCTTTGACGTTTTTCTTGTCAATACCAGGCGTCACATATTCGTGTGAAAACACTTTCATAGGGTTGTTAAAGAATGAATATGGCATGTCGATAATATCGCTGCGATAAACTCGCTCGTGAAGAACAGTAAACGCCAAAACAATATGAGGTTTATCTCAGGTCAGCCCTATCCCGACATGGGTGCAGCGGTGACTTGCCTCACCCTGATCGACTTAGCAATGTGGAACTATAAACACGTCAATTTATAGTCCTCTTACCGGGTAAGTATAAATCTGTTAAAAGAAACATTGAAAAAGCAACGGGCCACCTAAACAGTAGAAATCAAGTTATTAGTGAATTCTTTGAGATAAAAACCGCGGTGGCCGGTGGCCACTTCTCGGTAGCCTCGCGTTTAGTGATGTGCCTGTGTATCGATGAATTATTGATGATATTAATTTCCGCGATCGTCAATACGCACGAACAACTCATTTGAAACGTGTCGTTGAGCGATATAATTATATCTGAATATCGTTTTTTTTTTATCATTTTCAATTGTTGTAAACTGTGAGAAGCGTGAGATGAATGCAATCTATAACTTGAAATAAACCCATTATATGTTACGCCATAACACTAGTACTTATATTTATTATTGAATAGATAGGCAAACGAGTAAACAGCTTAATCTATGAGCATTTCATACGCTTTGTCTACCTTATGGTAAAGATATGAATAATGGCGAGGAAGAAGGATACAATTGAATGGAGAGAAAGAAATATACACACATACACACACACACATATATATATGTATATATATATATATATATATATATATATATATATATATATATATATATATATATATATATATATATATATATATATATATATATATATATATATATATATATATATGTGTGTTATGGTATGGTTTACATCAAATACATGAACTCATCGCGCTAATCCAACTTGAACAAGCCTAATGGGTTTAACGGTCATTCCTTCAGAAATGGGGAGGCCCGTGAACATACATATATGGGTTGTGAAAAAAAGTATTAGCACGTAGTACGTGTGAAACAAAAGAGCAGCATACTCTTCATTTATAAGTCAATACACACATTTATCAATTTGAAAATGTATTGCTGCAGCTTGCGTATTTTTTTAGTATTGACATAACGATAGCGTTGGTATTAATTAAAATCTTAAGTACAAGACTTATCAGTATTCTTTCTCGGATATAAACAGCGTTACATTGTAAAGAAGACCGCAAGTAATGAATAACAAAAACTGAACGAGTTTTTTGTCCTCTCCGTTTTAACATACATTCCAATTAGTACACGTTTTTTTCAAACTGTTATGTTGGCAATATTGTATATAGTTAAAACTTTAAAAAAAATTATTTTAAATATTACATCGTTTTCAATTTTTAATAATAAAAAAGTTAACTTAATAATTATTTTAAATATTATCATTTTTATGACTAACTTTTATACAATATGTTAATTTATTTGAACTGTTTTATTACATATGTACTTATAATCAAATTGTTATTTTATTATTTTAGTAACATAATATAATAAACAAGAAAATAGAGAACATCTTCAGATATTGCCAAATTATCAGAGTATTTCAACTTCCTCAACCAGCAAGTATTACACAAAACTTACTGTATTCTGATTTGAATGTCATGATTACAATACCAATCCAGGTTTTGGCAGACTAACAATATTTAATTCCGGTACAAAAAAAATGTTTCGTAAACACGTCTATAAACAAATATGCATCCGTAATCCAGAGTCCAGAATAAATTGCATACCTACTCCAGTGCAAGAACGACATTGAATAAAAGTTATTTAAATAATTCATAACCGAATTTAAATGTACAACAAAAAAAAAGCAAATCAGACATATCACACCTTTTCAGTGAATATACAACGGTGACATTCTAATAATACTATATTTTCCTATACTCAGATATTATCCGATATCATATATATATATATATATATATATATATATATATATATATATATATATATATATATATATATATATATATATATATATATATATATATATGTCATATTATTATTCATAATTATATGACATATATATAACGTAACGATTTTTTTAGTTAACAAAAGTCATACGTTCAATTTAAATTGCTTAAAAGCAAAACCCTTTTATTTTTAAACTTAAATTTAAAAAGAGATCAATATCAGACGTTTACTATAAAGAAAGCACTTCGTCTCCATTAAGATATCAAAACGACTTACCTCATGCAACCGTAAAGAAACACGGGAACGTCGATATCACCTATATGGTTTTAAACAAACAAATAGTGCGGTCATATGCAAATATCGATAGATTTTATTTTGTATGCAAAATTATTCCCACACAATGCATTTTTTTGGTTCTATCACTTTAATTAATATTAGCTGTATTCAGAAATTTATACGTATTTTATAGTGTGATGTTAAAACATTATTGATGCAAGTTTAACACTTAGGAACCTTTTAGGACATATATGTTCTTAAACAAATATTTGAATTACAAAAGATCCCTTTACCATCAAAAGTTTACGGCAGTGCACTGTTGGACATAGGCTTATTGAAATTCTTATCTTCGAGCACCATCCCTGTTTAAAAAAAATGTAAAATGCAAAGATACAGAACAACATAATAGCCCAATGTCGAAATCTAATCAGTAATATAAGAATCGTTAGCGAAACATCGACAAAAACCACACTAACACTACATCATTATTTCTTTTAGTGGACTGTGAACTATCAATACTGTGTACCTAACCTATAAGGAAACAAGACAAACTGAAGTTTCAGTGTATTTCAAATATTAAATAATGCATATTGAGAATAAGAACAAGTATACTTTTTATATTTCATTAGGACTATACTATAGATATATTTCCCTCAATGAGGGAATCAAATTTACGTCCATTGAATCCGAAAGTAGTAGCTTAGCCACTGAGCCAATTAGTAATATGTCTGACTAATGATAACCGTGTTTTTATTAAATTGATTTACATTCAATTGAATTCAATTTAATCAAATGGCACATGACAATAGCAAATGATGGATAAAAAAATTAGTAACCGTTGGCAATTACGAACTCGAATAATTGCAGTAATTCGGTGGAAATATCAATTATTACATCACGCCGCCGGCTGATAGGTGGGGCCGGCGGAAATATTATTTAGCTATTAAAGCAATTTCTTCTCTGGCAACGCAGCTTCCGGATTACGGACATAATAACTCATAAATGATGTTTATAACCTTTTCATATCGTCGATGAAATCGAATATCAAATATATTGATAATAAATAATGAATAATCATTGCGTTCAAATAAAAATATTTTTATTTTTCGCAATGAAACTGTAGTTTTAATGATAAGAATTTAAAAAATACACACAAAACTAAGCTGAAAAGGTACATTGTTCTTTTTTTATATTTGTAAAGCCCGAGTCTAAAATAAGCTTTCTAGAAAGTGTTAGAATTGTTAGAGTACCTACATTCATTCGGAGTCAAGAGTTCCAGTTTCAAATCCTAGTTATAACTGAAATTTGTTTTCAATAAAAAACAATTTACGTATTGTCTTTCAATCGTATGAAAAATAAAATCGTTGCATAGGATAGAGAAGGATAATCGACTTCTTTTTGCACGATCTAATTGCAGATTATCGACAATTACGATGCCCATCACTCGGCTTCTTTGTAAGAGCAATTGTCACAGTTAGCAAGAAGTGCACACTAATTACAAGAAAACGCACGTCTCAAGTTAGTACTGTCGAGTGGGAAAGTACTTACAGTTTTTAATTCGTTAATATTTTATATCAAAGTATTTGCTTTACTTATTATAGCATGGAAATGACTTAATATAAAAGCTATTACACTCTAATATAAAAGCTGTTTTAGTTATGTCTCCGAAAAACAATTTGGCATCTTGACAGTAATTATATATTATATGTATTAAACAAATTTCAGACATTCAGAAGTATTACAAATTTATGTTATAACATGTTTTACAATAAAATTATCGAATAATCTATAGCTGTAAGTCTGTTTATTATTATTTTTTATGGTATAATAAAATTATTACTTAATAAAATAATTTAAATCACATTAAGTAATTATAATTTAATTTTTATTTTATTACTGGACACCAGAAGTTCATACATTATTACATTAAAAGTATAAATAGGCACATTGTATGCTCCATTTTATATAACTACGTAATATAACGGTTATTATGAGAACAAACAAAGTTATAAAAATGCTGAAATAGAATGAGAGAAAAAAATAATAACAATAAAAATGTCAATCAGTAACTTAAATTTACTTTATTAACTTATATGAAGAAACTTCTTGTTAGTATACAAGAACAGAAGTAGTGCAAAATTTCAAAGAAGACAAATAGGAATTCATTTGTTGCTACGTCTGTACTGGATATCTTTATAATACTCGGATCAAATCAAGCTTTTGGTTAGGACATTTTGACTGCACTTTTTGTGTGAGGTGTAATTCGAAGACCAGATTCCATCAAAACACCTGTAGCAAAACGTATATGAAGGATGAAATAATATTAAAATATAGATTTGCGGCATATTACGTGCCAGATATTATCATTAATTTAATTGTAATAATAATAGAACGTTAATGAGGAAATCTCGTCTCGCCCGCATGAAACACATCAAATTAAACAGAGCTACAAGAGAAATAAATACTAGAATAAGCATCAATAGCTCAGTTGGTAAGGATCGCGCTTAGGATCCGAGGTCGTGGGTTAGTATCTTTCATTGGAATTTTAATGTGAACCATCTCCTATTACAAACATTATTAGCTTAATTGAAATAGTTAATAATAATTTTGGTCACATTAAAATATTGCTAGTCTTCTTTAATATCTATCTCAAATAGAAATCATACATAAAAAAATATGAATTTTGACAAGTCACTGTAACTTAAGTAAACACGAAGTAATAGTAACTTCACTTAATACGATTATTATATGCCCTCCAAACTCAATCCAATTTCAAAAAAAATAAACGCCAATATTTAACACAAACAATCAATTAAGTGGCAAAACGCCAAAAGCGAAACGGCGTCAATAAAAATATAATACAGGTGTCAACGAACCTGCGAATATTAACTTTTTTCAACTTGCAACTGGGCGTACCGCCATTCCCTGAACAAGATGGCCGCCGTGCTAAAAAAGCTGATAATCGCACAAAATAATTGCTACTAAATTGTTTCATTACTTCACCTGTTTCGCCGATGAACTGTGTCGTGGGTGATTTTTAATTTTATTAAAACGGTGTACACGCTAAAATCAACCATATTCATGCGCAATGGGGTCTCTTTTTAACAGCAGTCATAATTGTATGACGAATAGACACCATTCTGTACTAGTATAGGGGATAAGGCAGTGTCAAAGTGTGTATTTTGGCCCTTGTGTGTGCATCTAGAAAGTGCCGGGAAGGCGGATCACAAAAAAATACTTACAGGATCGTGGAAAATAATGATGACACTAATTATGTTGTCAATGAATTTTTTCCGGCACTAAATAATGATTCTTTTTAGCAATCCTACATCGTCCTGCCAGGGAATGTAGAAATAATGAACAGGTTTTCTCGTTATAAGATAATTACTGTTCGAGCTAAGTGTTTATAATAAGTGATTTTTTAACCATCACTGTATGTCACTTTCGCATTATTTTACGCATGCATCCGTCGATACTTTATTCGCCCTAAGTGTGAAACATAAATCATGCTTCGTGGAGTTAGAATACCGAATCACAGTTAAAATTAAACGCTAAATTGTTTTTGGAAGGAATGCTTGTAGTTTCAAATTTAACAGATTGTGACTATATTATTTTTTAAGAACATATTGTAATTACCGACATAATAAGACTACTGTTTTCGAAGTCTATGATCGGAGGTTAAATCCCGCATCGGGATAATTATATGTATGACATGAAAGTTTTTATTTCGATTCTATTATGCGCCGCAAAAATTCACCATAATCAAGCGTAGTAAATTAATTTATATTCTTTCAGACATGGGTAGCCCCTATGCCTAGAAATGATAATTGCCTACATTACATTGCTAAATAATAAATATTCGAGGTTTGTTTTAATTTATACAAAAATATTATACCCAAAGTCTGTATTTCTATAGGTCGACCGTGCATTTTAATATAAGTATATATAATATTTTGTCTACTCTCATAATAAGAACAATAGAATATAGATTTTTTACTTAAGTTCAATAATAATAAAACCAAGTCACTTGTTCCTAATAAGACTTTCAACTAAAATTTTTCGCACCTTGTTGTTTATGGTCTAAAAAATTATAAAAGTGCTAGAGGCACGCTGCAGACGAATACTTTCTCAAGAATGAGATATTATTTGTCTGTAGCATGAATGGGCCGGCTCGCCTGAGGAAGTACCATACTCCCGCTGTAAACCGGCTTCTGAGTGTAACCGCGCTTCGTCCTGTGAGCGGTTGAGTTCCGGAGGCCCAAACCCCCTTCTCCCTCCCCCTTCCCCTCTAATACTTTCCTTGGCACTACAGATTTCTATGGGCGGCGTTGGTTGCTTTCCATCAAGTGACGACACACCTGCTCGTTTGTCTTAATCCTATAAAAATAAACGTAAATGTATATTTTCAAAATGGCGTACAATTTTTTCTCCTTTAACTATGATAACTACTCAAGCAGAAAATTATTATTAATAATTCAGGGTACGGAACGAGTGGTACAACACGGTAAAGAGGTCAAGACCCACATAAAGTTGTAGCACCCTAGAAGTAAGAAGTAAGTATAAAACAATCATTGATTCCCAATCTGACCGTCAAAGGTAAAACTACCAAAACACTTAAACTTTGAGGAAGGCATCAGTGAAACGTTATGTAGAATAGTAATCAGTACAATACTAGTTAGAGGCTATAAGGTGTAATCAAAACACAATAGTAACTAAAACCACAAAACAAAAGCCTAAGTTTTTAATTTTTCTATATATTATACAAGAACAAGCAAAACGTGACTTGGATGTGAAAAATTTCTTATTAGACTTATAAGAAGTTGATTCACATGTAAACCAATTTTTCACACAGATAACGATAACTCAAGCTGTTGATAATTTAATATTTTTTCCTCTAATTTATTGTGTTTTTATTTTTACAAACCGGCATATAGAATCAATTAATTTGTCAATCGATCATGTCATGTGTCCATGCATTTACTTGAGAAGATCATTAAAAATGAAGTGCGGGTCGAAGAATATCTTTTACAATAAAATTTTATAGTTCTACTAATTAGGTCTTAATTTATTTTATGTCTAATTAAGGAAAATATATTAGAAGGCACAATTATGCAAATTAAAAGAAAACCTTTTATACCACCGAAACAAGTTTTTGGAAAAAATGTTTTTATGGGATAGAAAGTTAAACGAGAAAGCGTCCTGCCTGATTCAAAGCGATCAACACCATCCATAGACATCTGCAACACTAGAGGCAACAGAGAACCGAAGCGCTCCCGGGATTTGAGAAATAAGTAGGCTTATTGTTGTCAGCACAATTTGAATTGTATGAAAAGAACGCAAAGATGACAGCAGTGGTTTTTCAAATCGCACCGCTTCTTTCTAAACCCACAGGCCTTATTTTGTAAAACGCACGAAATTTGGGGCGCATTACGAATTCGCTCTCTTTGTGCTCTTTGCTCGCTTCGCTCATACACTATCTTCGCTCACATCCGCTGCTCACTGAACCTCCACCGTCCCAAAATGTGAAACTATAATCATCAAAGATTTTTATGATATTTATCATAATATATATTGGTTGGCCAGGTGCTCTTATAGAGCGTCTGGCTTACGCTTAGTAAGAACCATTTTGTGAAACCATACATTTAATTTATATTTAGTTTTTTTAGCATTACATGTTTGTAAAAATAGGTGCTTCATGAATAAATAAATGTTTTCTGTTTCTACTTATTAATATTATATTAAGAAATACTGGATTACTCCTGTGTGAATACTAGGGGAACAGAGATACAAAACTGTTTTAATTACAGATAGTTGACTTTACTATTATTTCATACTACAAACTTTAGTGAGTTTATCTTAAGTGATAAAACGAGCTAGGAATATGTAGATGTGAAACGTAAAAGATCGTACCTAATAAATGAGTGGCCTTGAGAGATAACAAACAACAAGATAATGATAATGAAATCATTAAAATAAATGTGCAAGCAAGCCATGATACAACGTTTTCATATATAAAACTGACAACTATAACCTATCAACACTAAGATTGACACAGAGTTATGAGAGTTTTTTGCTTTTAAAATAGTAATAATCGATTTATTGTTCATGAAATAAGAGGTAATAGGATAGCTTTTATTTATTTATTTTGGGGAAAGATTAACAACAGATGTCAATTCCTCTAGAAATGGGAACACCCGTGACTTGCAGGGGACTATATATGAGCTGCAAAAGTCCTTCTTTGCTTTCCTTTAAATATGTTCTTTTTAATCTGTATTTAGTTTTCTTTTTCGAAGATGGCAATAAAGTATTACTACTATGCCAGTGTCAAATAAAAAATATCAAGTACCTTGCAATGTAAAATCTACACAGCTTGTCACGTTACACCTCGATAAGATTTCAGCCGTTCTACAACTTGTATGAACTTTGCAGTCAACTTAAAAAGTGACAATACATGCAATTATTTTGTTTCACTTCACGTATTCGCGTTTACTAAACTATATTGAACAATATAACAGATTATGAATAGAAAATAAAATCAGAATGTTACTGACGCATATTAGCGGGAAAACTCTGTGTTTAATTCTGGATAAACTAAAATTCATATGACGGATTTAAAACGTGTCGCTTGCCCACTAATTTATGAACACACCCAAGATGCAAACATCAAAAGGAGACAAAGTATTGCTTTTGAATAACAAAACACCAGCTGTTCAGAACGAAGTGACAACGACCATTATACTTGCTAAAACGTTTCTTTCCTAATATTATACCGTTTAAAATTCCTTCGACACTTTTTTAAATTTTGTAGGCGTAAAGCGTATCCGTAGCTTTTACATCCAAGATTAATAAAAATAGAAGATGCAAGATAACAGGTTTTTTGAATAAAGGGAAAACGTAATTATACGTATGTTATTCTTGATATGTATGCTATGAAAAATAATTTTCTTGCGTTCCGTATGACGTGAAGTTGCTTCTTATTGCGTTGTCCGACGCGAAAAAATTAAAGTCAATTCCTACTTTTTCCAGCGATCTACACACTATACCACTGAAGGTATTTATTCCTAAATTTATATTCTGCTTGATATCTTACATAAAAGACTTTTTTTCTTATATTTAAAATTAAAATTAATAAATTAAATTAAATTAATGAATGAATATTTGAAAAAAAAACTGTATTAACCTCAAGTGTCATCCACTACAAATTGATAAATAAAAAGTATTTTATTAACGACTGAAATTTGAACAAGATATATAAATATATGTACACACATATATAGTGCAAGTGTAAACTAATAGTAGAAATTGAAATAGGCTAAGACTACTTAAAGTATTATTATTACGTTCATTTTAAAATGGAATTACATTGAAAGATGGAGTACACGTATTGACTTAGTAGCAAGAAATCAACTAAAACGTTGCATGCAGGTTTTACTACAGGTATAATGCGCTTAACTTAAGCTACCTATGGGCCTTCGTAATTTTAAATCGGACTTTGTATGGGTAGAACAGTGATGTACAACCTTTTCTTCGCCGTGGACCGTACAACGTTTGATAATTTTAGTGAGCGAATCGCTAATACGAAGGGGATGATTTACACACTCTACAACAAGTCTACAACACCACTACGGCTCAACTTACGTTGATCTCTCGGAAAGACGCAAAATTTCAAGAGAATATTCAGCAGAAAAAAACAAAAATAATTGAATGTGCTTTGTGCGGCCCGGTACCATTTGAGCCACGGTCTAGTACTGCGAACCGAAGATTGGGCACCGCTGCTTAAAGGAGTATGTCATTTATTTATTTTATTATTTCTAATGAGTTATGTTAGGCGAATAACATAATGTGCAGATATAATGTCCTATACGGCTAACGACTTACAAGTTTCGACAAATTTGCTTTGCTAACATAATTACATACTTATAAGATCAATACGAAGTGTTTTTAATTATTAAATAAATGCATCATATAAAGTGACACCGTATATTGTTTACTTTTTTATGGGTTAGGAAGGCAAACGAGCAAATGTGTCACCTGAACGCCGCCCATGGACATTCACAGTGCCAGGGAATTTAAGAAAAGTTTAGGCTTGTTTTTTTAATGTTCCAATGCCGTATCTGTTCGGAAACACCGCTGGAGATGGTTTCACAAAGTAGTGGTGCATGGAAAGAAGTTTCTAGAAAAACGCACCGTACTGGATCGCCTCTCATCCAGATGGTGGGGATAAAACCTTTACTTGTGACGAGTTGTACGGTAGTGCGGTCAATCATCAATACAGCTGTAATATTCCATTACTGAAGTCAACTCCGTAGTCCTAACAATTGTGGATTGGTGCCGTAAGTACCTATCAGCAATTGTCAATTCATTATTTCCCCTTGTTATTTTTAAGGTTTCAAGACGAAATCAACATCGGTTATTTGAAAGGTCACAATTTCTTTTCCCGAAATAACCTCAACAATACTTTATAAACATTAGTCATTCTCGTTTTAACAGGAAATGTTGCATAGTGTATTCTTTTTTTTTAATGGAAGACGTAGGCAAAAAAGCGGATCACCTTATGAGAATGAGTAATGGGCCCCTCCCAGAAAGAAGGATTTTAGAGAAAGAGAAGAAAGAAGTTAAGAATAGGAAAAGCAAATTGTGAATCCGGATTCCTACATTCACCATTCATAACGCAGTAGATGCTTGCGTGGGTTAATTTACGAAACTCAACGTCAACATGATCCTATTCTGCGTTGGCCATTACAAAGGACAGACTATGAGGATGTGGTACTTCCCCGGCAGAACCGACCCAATTAATACTTTCGGCGCTCTGTCAGCTACTATTATTTTCCTTTTTATCCCAAACCTATTAAGGAATGTCTAATGGCGACACGCTTGCTCGTTTGCCTCTCTTTCCATTAAAAAAATTAAAGGATACTTCACAAAATTAAAGGCGTGGATGAAGTTAAGATGCATTCAAACGCAAGGTAAAATATTAATTATATGAGCAAATTATCAATAAATTAGGTCATTCAACAGAATTAATTCGTTCCTCTCCACGCAAACATTAATTGATCAAGGCCACAAAGATTTACTCACAGAAATGAATCAAGCTTCACCTTTATAGGGTGTAACTTTTATTTTTATAAATACGTCCTACTATAGGGCACGGCCGTCTTCATAACAGGAAGGATGAAGATTAACCTAATACCCTGGTTCAATGCGGATTGGCGAGATAACCAGACTCGGAATAAATATTTGTAGGACTTACATATTTTTATTCCGATGCGGGAATCGAATCAGCGACCAATAACTCTGTAGGTACTCGCTACTAAGGCAAAATGTTAAAATGTAACACCAATATTTTGCGAGGCACAGTTTACTTTACTGATAGAGCCGACTCTACGATAGCTCTACGGATTCTTAAATTCTACCGATTCTTCGGGTATAAGAGGTACATTATAATCATCACCATCAGAGACTCTACAGCCGCGGGTGGGCCTTGGTGTGTTCCAGAACATCTTATGAGTCCGATCTATTCCCCGCTCTCTCCCTTTAATCCGTCTCGCCGAGAGTTATATCGTCTTTATCGACTACGTTTTGCCACCTGAATTTTAGTCTCTCTCTCTCTCTCTCTCTCTGTGTGTGTGTGTGTGTGTGTGAAGTATGTGAGCGTGTGCATGTGTAAGAGGCAAATATATATTTAATAATAGTTACATTCTAATAGAATTTTTAATTTTTTTTAATGTGGCTTTAGTGATATAAAATAAATCTACAGCTTTAAATAACTTATTGTAGGAATAATGTGTGCGAGTTCTTTTCACAAGTCCTGCCCACCGTTAGTGTACAATTTTAAACGTTTTAATGACTTGTATACGTGGTAGAGCTGGTGTTTGTACAGAGTTCGCCATCTCTCATTTTCCAGCACTGCACCGAAAATGCATCTTAAAACCTTCGCACCAATGTACTTGTACATGATAATGGACGCTACAAAAGAACCTTGATATTTTGTGTGAAAACATTTCAGCTGTATATCGGTTAACAGTATAATAATCGATCGTTTAACCCACTTGTTAAATCGCCCGTTTCCCGGATTGTAACATGATACACGCCCTTTTTATCTTGGCGTGCCTGAAAGGTTAACGGACTATGAAGGTCTTATGTAATTGATATGTATTAAGCCGTTTCACACATCACATTTTTAATTTACAATGAAACACAACCAACATATGGGTATAATAATATTGACCCTACTTCAATTTTTCTACCTTCAATATTAAAACACATTTAGTTGTAAACATTCTCTGGTACATCCTTATTTCAAAACACTCACATTTTATTACATAGATTCTATTTTAATGACCAACTTAGTAGTTACAACGATCAAAAAGAGCAAAACAGCATATATTTGAATATATTTATCGAAACAAGAAATACAATTTATTAAAAGTCATTATTGAGGACAGAACTGAAGGTAAAAGAGAAGAGGCCTCAGTATAGGAAGAGTTTCATGAACTAAAAATATAGAAGACTGGATGAATTTGGTTCGTCGTCGACCTTGGGATGGAGACGGCACATTAAGATGAAGAAAATTGAATTAGTGTATGAAAAGGTATTTTCGTTCGTATTTAGTTCGTTCTCTCAGCACATACTTTAAAACAAGAGCATGCGTTATTATATCAAAAATCATAAAACAAGTAGAGATATTCAAGAATGGGCTCTCTTGGCCCGGAAAATACCACACATCTAAAGTATATAAGCATTAACCATTGTAAACTCCTTTCACCTTCCCTTACTACCTTTGTCTCTTCCATTTCCTCCTTCTGACCCTCTCATTACTTCCTTTACCATTGTTGAAATCCTTAACCTAAGGTAGGCAATGCATTTGCAGTCCATGGGCGCCGCTGGTTACTTACCTTTATGGCCTATAATAACATCATTGTAAAGTTTTCATACTTCTCATAGTAATATTTAATGTCAGCTACATAATTTTCTTTCCTAAAGTCTTCAAAATAGAATTCTAAGTAGGCATATTATTATTATTTATTTAATACTTTTTGCATTATTAATGATATCATAATTTGACACGTATCTTAAGTTAGTATTCCCTCTTTGTTTTTAAAAATATAAAATAAAATATTATATATACTCACCAGAACTAGGTCGGTCGCTATATCTCGTGCAGTATACCCACGCAGGCCACAGATTGGCATTCCCTGGCGGTGTCTGACTGTTAGTATCGGTACTCCCGCACGTTGAAAGCGCTCCGCTGGAAGTGGACGAAACTATGGAGCTGGCTGAATCCGGCCTCTTCTGCGCCTCGATCATCTTTGGTATATCTTTCTCTTTCTGAACCTGCTCCCCTATTTGCGAGACAGTCTGTCGTAAACCACCAAGCGGCGGCAAACTGTTGAAGTCGCTCGATTCTTTAGATTTCAAATAATCAAAACTGTATTTCTGATATTCGTTTTGTTTAGATAAATCGTAAGGTTTGTACAGAATACTGTGATTTGGACCGGCCGGTTTCGGTCCTTCGATTTTGTTCGTCTTCCTTAACGCGTTCAAACCGAATTCCGGGTGTAAAATGTTGCTGATAGAAAAAGTAATTGGTACCGTCGGCTGTTGCCTCATCCGCTTGTCCGGATCGAATCGCTCGTCCGGATTTATAACCGGTTTGACATCTGGCGTTTCAGGTCTAAAATAGTTTTGATACTCGTCGTTTTGAGCCTGTTCAGGGCTAGGCGGTGGAGAGTTCGGTTGAACTTTAATCATTGTCATATTAGGAGAGCTTCTCTCGTACCTTGTGTCGATAGTTGTGCAGGTGTATTGATTCTGCGGACAGTAGTTGACAGGATTGTCAGCGTGGGGCGCCGGCACCCTTCCAGTCACCGGCCCAGGACTGTTGGCCTGATTCGGGCTACAGCGGTCTTCGAAAGCCATATTTGTTCACGAGTAACAGGGTGTAATCCAAATAAAACAACCCAAGGCCCGATCTCAATCACGCAATTCGATATGCCGGTACGGTCCTTCTATAAACACAACACAATGCGTTCGTACTCAATTATGCAGTCGGTACAACATTAAAATTCATTAAAACATACGTATTAACGTCCCCGGCGACGATTATTTGAATGTCAGCCACAGTTGACACAAGTTTTGAATATTATATTAATATTTATAGGGTTATTCCTGAACGCATTCGCCGGCATGATTTCTTAATCCGGTTGCCATGGATGAGTTGTTAGATATCTGTACGCACTATTCTCTTTTATTTTTATGGCGTGATGGATAGCCGCGGCTGTCAAATTGAAACGTCAATTTGAGTTTGACACTGACATAAGACTGCGCTCGCGACGGCGGCGGCCTAGCGACTGCGCCCCGCTTGGTCCACGGGAGACACGCCCCCGAACAAACAAGCTTTTTTCCCTTCCCCGTCCTCTTTGTAGGCGTCGACCGCTCGCGCTTTTCATCGCTCGACAACACAGCCAACTATTTTCCATTGCGCTCTCTCCCGCGCGCCGCTCGTAAGTTAGAAGGAGACTGCAATACAACAATTGATTTAACCTGATTGTGTATTTAGTGGGCCTGGTAGAGATTTGTAATTCAGTTGTAAATTGCTGCTATGGCTCTTTTGCGGGGTCGTAATGTATCAATAATACTGTGCGCTGCTTTTGAGCGGCGGCGGTACGGAATTTCAATTAAACTTTGACAGAATTATTATTTTGATAGACAGGACGCCATCTTGATGAATTATTGAACGGACGCGTTCGGAAACTTGATTTTTTTTACAGATTGGTACTATAATGACGGTGTAATTAAGTTGTATATTACGGGTATTAAATAACTAAAGCTAGGTGTTTTTGATGGTCGATTTTTAACGCGTTATATAATTGCTAACTTCTCGTCTTTAAACATAAATATTATAATGACTTGCGAATCGAATTCCGTGCTTTTAATATCTTCTTTTTGATGATTAATAAATAAACAGGTAGTGACTATATTTAAAACAGCGAATATATTTCTAGTTAATTAACATGTTTGTTTTAATAAATAAAAAATCGAACTAAAAAAGTAAACGGTGTCGTGACAAAAGTTGCGAAAAGGGGGCTTAGATGGTTTGGGTCCATAGAGAAGATGGATGAAAGACGACTAAAATTAATAAAAGAAACGACGACTAAAATAGATAAAAGAAATTGACTTTGCGGATGTGGATAAGAGGATCAGTAGAGAAAGATAAATGAGAACATACTTTGGCCAAATTGCTTAAGTTTAACTTAGACTTACAAAGGCTAGGTCAAAAGTACCTTTAACCGGTGAGCTTGTATGAAGAGAGTGATGAGTGTGAGTGATAAAGCAAAAAAAGTGTGACGAGATCGTAGCAGTTGGAGATCTGTGGTCTCTGCCTACCCTTACGGGAAACAAGCATGATGATATGTAGGTATTTATGTAAACCTTCTGTACTTTGTATATACCTACGTATTAACAATATTTTGGGTTTCTAATGTTTCTAGGGTATAAAAGAAATCTTGTAGAAATACTAAATCAAATGTTGTTTAATAGGGATAACCCAATAGCCCAGGAAGGACCACCACCATGAAAGGACCGACTCAACTAAGGAAACCACACCCTCACGGCTATATAATATATCAACGCGTATATACCCATAATATATCAACGCGTTTTGTACGGTGAGGGTAAGCCCGATTCCTTTCCCCTTCCTAGGGTGTTGCAAAAGTTTATGGGCGGCTTTGATTGTTTTCCATCAGGCAACATGCTTGCTTGTAAAAAACATACGTTCTTGCTTCCTATTATTCATCTCATCTTGTTGTGTCATTCCAACACATCTTTTGGTAAGGCCCTGTCTAGGCACTAACCAAGGGCGAGGAGGTCGAGCCTAGAGCTCGTATAAGGAGAGAACTTGCTGTAAGGTGATTGTTACTTTTTTCAATTTTTTTTATTTTATTTTTCTCGTGTATATATGTGTAAGTATATACGTGTTATTTTTTTATTTATTTATATATTCATGCCTTCCCCCGCACGGGTTGACAGAGACCACAGAGCTCCATCCGCTACCGTTCATAGCAGCGAAACCGCTCTCCATTGGTCGCTTCTCGCCCTCGTAAGAATCAGGACGTGACGGGTGGCGAACCACGTCGCCGTCATTTTTCAACAAATTAGATATATTAATTCGTCTTAGTGAATCCCGCGTGCCGCAAGGGAGGATGGAGGTCAGCCTCAGCAGAGCCCTGCATACTGAGGTAAGGCACCGTAGTACCCGAGGGAGCCCGATCCCGGGACGGTCGACACGCATACGTGTAATATATATTTAAATTTATAAAATTAGTTTCTAATTTTTTTCCTTTTGTACAAGTAGCACCACACCCAAACCAATTCTCTCAGTTTCGCTCGGAGCTGATAGAGAATGTATTATGTAATTAATGTACATACATTTTGTGTAAAAAGTTTTTAATAAATAAATGAAAAATAAAAATTCAATTTGACGTTAGATCACATATATGTTTGCGTCCATAAACGAACACATTTATGACCTTGTCGGATCGTTATCTTAAATCGATTCAGACGTAAGAATTTAAAAGTGTAATCAGCATCAGCTGTATAAATGTAATAAGTATGAGCAGAGACAGCGTCTTCGGATTAGCAAATTGACAATGCATTGGAGATATATATCAGAGAACTGACAATTTCTAGAGTAAACGAGTACTGGAGTGAAGACTGCGTTAACAAACATCTAATGGGAATAAATATCGCCAGATAAACGTAGCGAAGATCTGCGCAGGGCAGTTGGTCGAAAATGGATGGACGTAACCAAAGACAATAAAATACATAGGTAGCTTGTTGGATGGGGCGCACCCGAGTACCTCTTGAATGCTGTAGGCAAGCTAAAAAAGCTGCTGCTACTTTCAGGAGCTAGGGTAAATGAAATAGCAGCTATACATTCGGCTAGCACGCAAAATAGGCGCAAGTTGACATCGACTTATGGAAACCAGCCTGTTTTACCATCTACCATCTAGGTGGCTTGCTTTGAACAGAGCCTACGTCCAACATTGTACTACCTTAGGTTAATAATAATTATGATGATAACGCAAAGAGGACACTATTATATATTACCTCTATACATATCTTCATATCACATTATCGACATTTTGAAATATTCGATATATTATAATGCAAAATGTAATTGATGTGACGACCTACTTGAGTTATTTGAGAAGTTATGGCATTCGGAGTCAATGGTCACAAGTTTAATTTCATCGTCATACATATATTTATCCCGAGAACTGATGTTGTGATATGTGATGAGTTTTTGTCCACTGCTCCAGAAATATGAAGATCCCTTGCCTAGCAATGAAACATAGATAGACTGTATAAAAAAAATAGAATTTAAAAAATTGAAACGTATGTACCTACCTACTTTTATTTGAATAATATATTTTTCTTAAATAAGTACGCAAAAGGACTTTTCCCACCAACTTACATCAATGACGTTGTGTTTTTATTTCATTTTCATAATCTTATATTATTATCAGTTATATTGTTTAATTGTGGTGGTGTATTATACAATATATTTCGATTAAGGCGTACAAGTGAAGTGATATGAAATAAATACGTGTATGGTAACTTTTTAAGTTGACTGAAAAAGTCCACAGAAGATTTTGAAAGAGTAGCCACCATATTATCAAGACGTAACGTGATGAGCTGACTGGTTATATTTCAAGAGATTTTAATGTTATCGTATTTACTTGACACTGGCATAATAGTTATAACTAATTGCCAACAAAGAAAAAAAAAAGAAAAAGTAATCAAACATAAATACTTTAAAGATCTTACTTTGTTTGTGATTTCTTGTTTAATTACTTTATTTTAAAAATCAGTGACACTAAAGTTTTAAAATTCAAATTCAATTGTCTGCGGAAGGAAAGAAATATACAGATACAAATAAAGAAACATATCCTAGCTGTCACAAATCATAAATGTTAATGTGTTTGACATTCAATTGTCACCGTTTGTTAACATTAGAACATTGGCTCAAAAACATGAGGTGTGTTGACACTTGCACTTATGGAAATTAGAACTTTGTTACGAACTGTTTTATTGTTACGGATAGTTCATTTATACCGTAATAACATTGGTTTTTATTTAAATAAAAAACAAATAATAGTGAAAATGATAAAAAAACACTGGATACAAAAACTACAATTATATAGTGTCAGTGTGTTCGAAAGTTAAAGAAGTTAAGACTTTTTATCACTAGATGGCGTTACGTGTAAACCGGGTTTATTGTTAGTTTAAAAATATATTAGGTGTGAACATATTTTCAACATGGTTCAATTTAAATTATAATTTTCATATTAAATTTGTGAAAAATAAAAATAATTAGTTCAAGTGAATTATCAAATATTCTTAAATTTTGTTCGAGGCCAATTTTATAATTTTATTCATGAATCGCTGCACCTTAGTCAGAGGATAGTATATAATACTGCAAAGCCAAGATACTGGTAAGTTTTCTAGAATAAGTTAACAGTTCATTCGTAGATGTGGTAAGTACATGGTATTCACCACTGTTCATGGAAACTTACAATATTCCTGTGCTCAGTGTACATTAAGTTTCTATGAATAGTAGTTAATACTTACCATCAAGTGATCTGTCTATTTTCAAGCATAAAAAATTTTGAATTCATGGAAGAAATTCACTTGCAATTAACTAGTTTACATTTTAATAGTGTAATCAAGAATGGCATATTATTTATTTGTAGCTCGAATGGGCCGGTTTGGCCGGAGAAGTACTTCACTCCCGCAGAAAACCGGCGTCTGCTACCCCGCTTCCTCCGATGAGCGGTTGAGTTCCGGAAGCCCCCCCCCCCTCCCATAATGAGACTTTCGTTAAGGGCTGGCAACGCTTCTGCACTGCCTATGGTACTGCGGATGTTTATGAGCGGCGTTGATTGCTTTCCATCAGGTTACTACGCCTGCTCGTTTGTCTTCCTATCCCATAAAAAAACTAAATCAAACCATCATTGAAGTGGTTTAAGGACAAAGAGTTCGAAAAAGTTTACTTTCGGTGTGAAGATTAACATTTTTTACATAAAATAAAACAGTGATGCAATCTATAAAAGTATATACATTTTTATAAATAACACATTAACAAGGCAACAATTTTATAAAATTGTATACCCGCTACACAATTTTATTAAATTGTAAACAAAACACGCGAAGTTACGCAGGTTTACATTCTTAAAAAATGTAGTTGGTCATTAAAATAATCTGTAACAAGAATGGCATATTGTTAATCGTAAATGCTTTTAAAACTTCTTTCTCAATTCAAATGATATTTACTGAATTATTACTAGATTGGCTTAATTAAATTATTTCGATTTTTATTGTGTAAATCCATACCGTTCTAAATGAATCAGTATTATTATCAGAAGACTGTGATAGTTCATTGCTCAATATAGGCCTCCGTCAAGGCACACTACCTAGCTGATCTTTGTTTATGTGGGCGTATTAGAATTAATATCATTATTTAATTATTTTATGCGAAAGACAAAACTAATTATATGTATTTTGGCGCGATCTGTTGGCAGATTATGGAAGGATAGGCTAGGATATGGAAGGATAGGATATGGCAGATTATATAAGGATTATGTTGGATTGTATAAAAAAATATAATAAATTTAATTTGTGAAAAATAAATTATTTAGAATTATCAAAAATTCATGTTTATATGTAATTCGAATATTGAGCTGTATTTTAAGAATTATTTTGCAGTAATTTCATTTATTTGTGGAAAAGATATTGTTGCTATGCTGAAGCGCATCTACGTTATGGTTATTTTTACAATAAGACTTCAAATTATCGCTTACTATAATAATTTGTTAATCTAAAAAATAGCTCAAGCAATCTTGATACAATTTTTATGAGAAAATAAAGAAATTTGTAAGTATTGAATCAAGATTGAAATAACACTAAAATTTCGAAGGCGTGTCAAATCGCATACATTAACATATCTGGTTAAACAAATTATGTACAATGTTTTACCATTTAGGTATGGCAAAACATCTTGTGCCAAAAGTGATTTTCAGTGATTTTAGTAAATTGAAATAAAATTTAGTTTTTGTGTTTTACAAAACATTAATACCTTCACAAAAAAACATAAATCACGTTTTTCCACCAGCACCTAACCTCGAGACCATAAGCAAAATAAACAAATTACATTGGCAGAGCGCATAGGCGCCAGGGCCTAGACAATTGATAATAAGAAACAATAGAAAAAAGCCAACATGGCGTCGCTAACGAGCCGACGGGCGCTGTCACTCCGCTTTCCCGCCTAGGGCTGTCATTAATGAAGTTTTCCGGAGATTATTTATATCAAAACAAATCGACAGATATAAAATGTTAAACCATATATTTTGAGCCCCATTTTCATTCAAAGTAAATTAAATAAAAAGTAAATAGTTTTTCGTCATGCCGTAACATGACGAAAAAATATTTACCTATTTGTTATTTAATTTACTTTGAATGAAAAAGGGGCTCAAGATTTATATAATTTTTATCATAGTACCAAATCCCGTTGTGTAATCTCACTTAAAGTGTAGGTATACTTTATACCAATAACTTTTAGCATAAGATCTTTTTATTTCAATTGATTTTAACTTTATTGTACATCGTTTAAAAAGCGTCAACATATTTTATCGAAAATACGTTTTAATAACTATTTCATTTAAAATGCTTTCATTTTACGCGGGTACGATACCTGGTTATTTATTTTGAGTCTGGGTACGCTATTAATGCGCCTAAGACGATCGATTGGTTAAATAATTTTGAAACGGATTACCTAATGTCCATGCCATGTCCAGGAATGGGAACCGCCGTCCCCAGCCCTATGTCCCACAAGCATAGTTGTATAGGCTGTAAAAAAACGAAAAAATGGCTTATGAAAGTAGTTCCCGTCGCGTACTGTTATTCAAAGTGCATATTTTATACCACTAATTTGAGCGTAAATTATTTTTTTATACTCCCAATTTATAATTATATAAATGAATATTTTAAAAGACATTTTTCATTATGGCACTAATTAAAAAAAGTTGTCAATGCAGCAACTGTAACAAATTTGTTACAAAAAAAAAACAAATTGGGAGCCCTATTCCCGCTCAAATAGCTGTCAAATGTCAATCTTCGCGTCCAACAAACACCATTGTTATAGTTATCGACGTGCTCCGATGCTGTTTAGTTTATTTCCACGATTGCTTACTGAAAGCTTATATTAGTTTACAATTATTTATCTAATATTAACCACTTTAAAACATCAATCAACGATACACAACATTACGAAAGCTTTTCGAAATAATTTAAACTGCTGAATTCCAATACTGTTATTAATGTAATTTTTAAAGACGAATAATGGAGTCAGGCGTTACTTTGCGGAAATCCATTACTATGTGGACAGTTAGAAATTTTACTTAGCTTAGCTTTGTTTGCCTGTCGCGGATCTTAGCTAAGTAAAAGTCCAACTGTCCACTTAATTTTTAAAGTTAAATTTCTACCATCTAGCTGAGTGGCGATTTGATACAGCAGTATTTACGGAAAAGCCTACTTATTCTCAACGATCAGAAACGCTTGCGTAATGCTTTTAGTGTTAGAAACGTCTATGAGTGGCGTTGATTGCTTTTGATAGAAAACCTCGCCATAATAAAAATATTTAATGATTATTTCTTTACCCTTCTTCATCATCTATTTTAATCCAGGACTTCTCCTTGCCACCCAGAATTGAAAGGATTATTCTTCTCCTTTTGTTCACTTGTCAACGCCAAAATAAATAACTCAACTTTATTTGCTTCTGTGGTACGGAATATATTATCTTCATCATCATCAGCTTGCAGCAGTCCATAAACATAGGCCTCTCCCAAGATACGCCGCGTTACCCAATCTTCGGCAGTTATTACCAGCCGCCCTACGCAGATCGTCGCACCATCTAGCCGGAAGGCATCCAATACTACGTTTGCTAAAACGCGATCTCTACACCAAATCTCGTCGACTTCAACGGTTGTCGGTTCTCTGACAACGCCTGTTCTCTACAACGCCTATGATTTGCGGATGTGTATGGGCAGCGTTGATTGTTTTGTATTTGGTGTCCTGCCTTCTCATTTTCCTTCCTATCGGATAAAAAATTATATCATAATCATAACATTTTAGTATCATAATCATAAATAACATTTTAGCTTTTTAGTGTGCTAAATTGTTATAGTTTTGTTCTACAGTATAACATATTTCAGAAGGACCTGCCTCTTGAATGCAGTTACAGCATTCGGTAGCCGCGAGTAGGCACTGCGGAAGAGCTATTTCTGAAGCGACGTGTGTGGTCCCGGTGTTATGGCAACAAGCTTTATGAGCGGTGTAACACAGTTAAGGGGAAGACTTTTTATTCACTCCATTTAATTTTTATTACTTCAGTAACAATTATAAGCAGCAATAGCTGAGTCGGTACGATCGTCCTTATGATCTGAACTTCGTAAATTCGTATCTTTCGCTGGCCTATGGGTAGAAACCATATCCTAGAACATAGATTATTAGCTTAGTTAGAATAGCTAACAAGAATTCTAGTAATATTAGAAACATTGCTAGTGATCTTTTTTTAAAAAAATATGTATATAAAAACTTAGTAAATTGACAGAGGCGTGTACCTAAAACCAACCTGCAATCCCCAATGCCAATTTTGGGGGAGTTCCAAGTACAGATGATAATTTTATGAATAAATTAAAAAGTTAATGCGTTATATTATTATAAGCCAGTGCATATGTTGTTGTGTTGTTGTCTAGTAATAAATAAATTGCACTAAAAATTAAAAACTTAAAATATTAGGCAAGCAACAAAAAACGCCCATTCTTCTTCAAAAGTGCCTCTCCACCAATTCAGCACAACTCTCCTCTTCGCGAGCACTCACTGTTCTGGAGCAATCGCTATCCCGGTACCTTTGACGGTAAGCAACTTTTCTAGCCCATAAAAAAGATGAACTTTTAAACAATTTACGTACGCCACTCAATTGACGGGCACCCAATTGATTAACGAGCCACGGGGTCGGTTGTAAAATAAATGATAGTAAATTGCGCCCCGCAAAAATTGCCCGAGACCAAACAAATTGGATAATACCACCAGCTGATTGCGACGGTCGCCTTAACGCCTCTCGCATGTATTTCGTTCGTATAAACAAGCTAGCCGCCGCCTGTGACTACGCTCGTTCCGTACTCACGAATGTTTCGTTAACGCCATTTAACTCTGTGATAAGCTAAAATTTTATTAGCTGGTAGAGCCACGCTGCAGATGAATGCTTTGAAGCCACGCTGCAAAAGAATGGCATAATATTTGTCTGTAGCATGAATGGGCCGGCTCGCTCAGGAAAGTACTACACTCCCGCAGAAAACCGGCGTCTGAGTTGTAGCTTAGCTACGGCGCTTCATAAGGTAAGCGGCTGAGTTCCGGAGGCCCAACACCCTCCCCTCCTCCTCCCTCTCCTACTCCCTTTCCCATAATGACTCTTTCCTTAGAGGACGGCAACGCTTCCGCACTGTCTATGGACGCGGATATCTATGGGCAGCATTGATTGCTTTTCATCAGGTGACACGCCTGCTCGTTTGCCTTCCTATCCCATAAAAAAAACTTTAACATTTGCCAATTGGTTCTCAGCATAAAATAGGAATTATTAAATATTATATAAATATTTTGTGTTTAATTCATTTCTTTCAATGGTCATTCCTGCTCGTTGTTTTGGTTTAGGCGACTATGTAATCAAACATGGGCAGTAGCGTCAAAGTGCATAATAAAAAATCTTTGTATGACCCCTGATCTACCCAAGCGTAGTGATTACGGAGCACCCCTCAAATTTTGAGGCAGGTCAATATTCAGCTATGGACTGCTACGACTGCTGCGTTATCAATAAATGATAACAAAATACAAACTTCACTATGCGTTAGCATTTGCAATCCCGCTGTCTTTTCAAAGAACCCGCTTATTTGTTTTGTGAGAATACTATGCAATGTTTTTAATATTACTAGAATTCTTGTAAACGATTCCATCTAAGCTAAAAATCTTTGTGCAAGGATATAGTTTACATCAATGGTCCAGTGAAATGGATACGAACTCATGACGTCCGGATCGTAAAGCCGCGGCTTACCGACTGAGTTTTTGCTGTGTGTTCCTTTATTCCCATCTACCTATACTGTGTTATAGACATCCATGAGCATGGGTTTGCAGGTAACGCTTTTGCAATGCCCCTGGTGTCAATGTCTATAGGCGGCGTTGATTGCTTTCCATCAGGCAACTTAAAACATCAAATAAATACGATGAGATGACCCACATGCTCTTTTCCCTACCTTATTATGAAAAATGTATATATTTATGTATATATATATGGATGTATGTGCATGTATGTGTCAGTATAAATGTCATCACTGTGGTTCGCGACCTGACCACGGTGGTTCTTGCCGAAAACCAGCGCCAGGTGCTCCACTAGAGCCCCCGGCATATGCTGAGCTAGAACCATTTTATGACACTTGTTTGATTAAAATTATTTCCATTTTGTTTTGTTTTTTTTTGTTGTATATTATATAAAATCCTTTTTTTTATAATAATTAATATAAAAAATATATTTATTGTAAAAAAAGGTGTCATAAATAAAGTTTTTCTATTTCTATTTCTAAAAAAATGTCGTCGTGGCTCAATAGGGTAAAAAATAAATAAAACACACTTCATAGGGCAACACATGTAGTAAATATTATGTGGTATAAACATGCATTGCAGTAATTGCGCGTACCTACTCACAGCATACGGCTATATATAATTTGTATGGGACAGCGAAAGCTACTTAAGCGAGCGTCCAACGTCGCACTTAATGAATAATAAAGTAATGCGACAGGGAATAAATAGTTCTGTGTAGGGTAAACATTCGTCCAGTGTTTGTAATAATATATGGAGGGGCTAGTCAATTACTTAGTGTAAACAATGATGTATTAACACGTTCACTGTGGTATGTGATCCTGGTGATTTTTATGGGATATAAGGGTGAACAAGCGAGCGTGTCGCCTGATGGAAAGCAATCAACGCCTCTCTTAAACATCCGCAACACCATTGGTATTACGAAAGCGATGTCTGTCTTTAATATTATATATTATACTATCGTTGTCTTATTTTTAATTTCGTATCGATTTGGAAATGAAGACAGAAAAAAGTTAAAGGTAGCTGGTTCCACTTGGTGGTTATGCGTAGTAAAAAGTTTCGATAAAAGCGCACCGTACTGGATCGCTACTCATTCAAAAATGGGGATAAAACTTACCTTTCTCTCGATTCTTCTCTTATCTTTCTCGATTTATGAGAAATTATTGACAGGAATTATTCCAAACAATTCGTCGAAGCGCTCCCCATGGTAAAAGCGATAAAAGTTGTCGTAAAGGACCGGCGAGAAACACTCAATGATCAGGACATGATCCTTGCGTGCTGTCAACTCTTTTACAACAAGCCCAAATCCTTTCTACTCCCAATATTCGGTATTAACCGTTGGCAACGCATCTGTAGTGCCGTTGTACTGCATATTTTTATAGATGGCTGTCCATTATAATCATCTGATCCGCTTGATCGTTTGCGTATTACTTATTTAAAAAAATAACTCTTCATAACCTACAAAATTAATATTCGAATAAGTAAATAATACAATTAAACACCAATGGCAAAGACAAAAATCTTTAGACATCACAAACATGATACCTATATGAGCAACAGGCAATACAAACACAGGTCTTGATTTCACATCAGGCGCAGTTGGATCGTTACTAGCTTCTATCTGCTGTCATAATGGGTCTTTCCTTTTGTTTGTTATTTTAAACGGTTTAACGGTTCTGGGTTCTGGATTCAAACCCATTTTGAGCCCGTCTTATAAGTTTATATCTTATTGTTTGTCACGTTACGTCTCGATGGGTATTGTACCAATCGACTTTTACAGTCAATTTCAAAAAGCACAAAACCCACACGCATTTATTTCATAACACACGAGTTTTACGCCTTAATCAAAGTATATTGTTCAATATGCCAACACAATTAAACAATATAACTGATAATAACATAAGAATATAAATATGAAATAAAAAAATAACGTCTCTGATGTTAGTTGGCGGAAAAGTTCGTCGATAAACTGAGGAGCAACTGCTGAAGAATATATTCAAATAAAGTTATAATTTTTCTACAAAACAGTGGTAGTAGGTATCGATAATTAAAATCGTGAAAACTATTATTATTCTTTCTATATTTTTAAGGAATTTCATTTTATTTAATAATCAAAAATAGACGCCAATCGAGGTTTAGGAGTGAAATTTAAAGGGGAATTTAAACTACGTGAATATTAATGTGTAAGTTGTTTTTAAAGAAATATATTTAAATATTTTTAGCAACACACAACATTTTCACAAAAAGAGTCAATATCCCAATAAGTAATTTTCATCTATATTATTATGTTTTTTTAATTTATATTATTTAATTTTCATTTATATTATTTAGTTTACTTTAATTTATTTTACTTTACTTATGTACTCGGATCTTTTTATGTTCTATATAATTTATTAAATAAATAATAGCTGCAATAAATTAATAATCATTAATAAAATTGGAAACAGTGTCCTTAATAAGTGCCCACTAGAGGAACCAAATTAATTAATATAATTTAAGGGGTAACAGGAATAATATAAACATATGTATTAGAAATGACAAAGTGTTAATTAATTAAAAATGATATGTTAATTTTGTAATTACAAAATACTTTGCATAATTAATTGTTTTAAATACGAAAAGCCAAACTTTTTCACAGAAATATTTTTAATATAAGATAAGGCACGAACTAAACCATTTAGTTGGAACATAATAAGAACTTAGTCATTTTCTACTCAATATATAGAATATTGAAAATGTGTTTAGGATATCCTATATTAAACACATTTTCAATATTCAATATCAGCCCACGGCAGTCCACTGCTGGACATAGGCCTCACCCAAGGCGCGCCACCTAGCCCGATCTTCGACTACACGCATCCAGTCTCTGCCAGCCGCCTTGCGGAGATCGTCGCTCCATCTAGCAGGAGGGCGTCCCACACTACGTTTGCCGAGTCGCGGTCTCCAGCCAGTGTCCAGCCCATTGCCACTTCAGTATTCTAACTTGAAGAACTATGTCGGTGACCCTGGTTCTCCGGCGGATTTCTTCATTTCGAATTCTGTCCACTAGAGAAACTCCAAGCATAGCTCTCTCCATAGCCCTCTGAGCGACTTTGAGCTTGGCGAGGAGACGGACTGTCAGTGTCCACGTCTCGGCACCGTAAGAGAGTACGGGTAGGATGCACTGGTTGAAGACTTTCGTCTTCAGACTTTGTGGTATGGGCGACGAAACATTACATTAAACACATTACTTTGCCTTAATTTTCTTCTTTTTTTATGGGATAGGAAGGCAAACAAGCAGGCGAGTCACCTGATAGAAAGTAATCAACGCCGACGTTCTTCGATCTTCAGCGATGTTCTATATCGAATGGTGCTAAAACCTTAATTTATGGTTGAAATTGGATAGCAAATCTAGATAGTACATAGTCTCGCTGTACATATTAAGACATGGTTAATATAGCGCAGGACATATTTAGTAAACTTCTTTAGTATACATGACATACATCAAACAGCTACCATCTTCGCAACTATGTGATTACAGACCTCACAACACAATAATTAATAAACACCGGGCAGGTAGTTAGCGATCGTTAAAGACCTAGGGCTTGTAGTCTAACGAGGTAGTTATGTTTATTGAATGAGGCTTTTTGAAACTTGTTTTTGTGAATATTCGTAACGAAAAACGTCGCGACGATGTTGACACGTCGTTGGAAAATCGAAAATAAATATACGCTAAAGGTAAACCTAGTAGAATATTTAAAAACATTTCTGCTTATCATTTATCGCAAATAAAATGCGTGTTTCTAGATATTAAAGCACATATGTGAACTCTTGTTTTCATCCCAGAAGTTTAGTTAAACCAATAAGTGTGTGATATTGTAAAATTAATTATATACAATATAGTGAGTAATTATAACCGTTAGACATATTTGTTGTTAATTTTTTATAGAAGAATTAAAAAAACTCATCATTTAATGGTTAATTATCACCGTCATCACGAATAATCGGAGGAGTGTAGAGAAAAAAATGAAATAAATGTTAGTTATGAAGTTAAAAAAAGTGAACTAAATGTCACGGAAATAAATTCGAATTATTATAAAAACCTTTTATTTATTTCCGTTTATTTAAAAAATATTTTGACCACATTTTTATCAGATCTCCTTCTACGATAAATAAAATTCTATAAACTAGTTTATTTGAACTAATATTTATACATACATTAATAACCGGTTAACCCAGTTAATTAGTTACAGTATTAACATAACGATAGCTTAAGTTATATAATAATACGTATTTTTGTATATAATACATATGTTTACTGAAATAAATAATTTGCATTATAACCTACCGTAAAGATACCGGTTTATTTGATATAAACAAACAAAATGGCGCTAATGTGTGTCGACAGCAAACATTCGGAATTGCCGTGGTTTAAGAACGCAAAAATAAACAATTTTTGAAAGAAATCATTTGTTTATTTAATGCAATATAAGAATTTATATAATTTTATAAATTTATATATAATAAAGGAATTATGAAATATAAGAGTCCAGAATATTTGTGCAAGAAGTTTAAATTTCTCTCATGGCATCATAAGAGTATAGTGATTAAAAAATATAAACGCTAATCTAGTCAATTTAATGTTATGAAATATAAGAGTCCACAATATTTGTGCAAGAAGTCCAAATTTCTCTCATCGCATCATAAGAAGGAACGCGCTGTTTATTAATAGACCACCAGCATAAAACTGCAGCATTCAGGGGTAGTTTCCGATACCAGGGAACAAAATGTACAATATTTCTTCCCCACTTCTTCTTATGGTCCTATGTCCCCGAGGTGGGGCAGAGGGCGTCCACAGTGCTTCTCCATTGGGATCGGTCTTGAGCGACGCGCTTCACTTCAAGCCACGTCAAACCCATGGATTGGATTAGGACTTTTTAGGATTACCTCCCCCACTAAGGAGTCTTAAAAGTGGCTTTACATTTAAAAAAGTATAAGGCAACTTTACTTAATTACTACCCAAATCATAACAGACTATACTAATATTGGTATTGTCGCGTATTTTTCTTATTGTTATGTATAAAAGGCCCCATTATAGATTTTAGCTTTATAGGGTTCACAAAAAAAAAACTAACTTTTTTTTCGCAGCGATCCAAAATGGATCTTGGCCTCCGAACACATCTGTTGTACATGTGTACGCTACCATGCCCTGTCTTGAGCCGTCGCCGCTGCATCGCTACACTAAGAATTAATGTTCTTCTAAGAGTGCCTCTCCGACTTGCGAAGGTTGGCAGCCAATTCAGCACAACTCTCCACCTCCTTTGCGAGGTGCAGCAGTTCTGGAGCACTCGCTATCCCGGTTCTCTCCCTGATAGTACGTAGCCAAGACTTTCGTTTTCGACCGACTTTTCTTTCGCCCGCGACTTTTCCCATTATGATCAGTTACAGCAACTTGCACCTGTCATGTCTTAGATATGACCCAGGTAAGCAAATTTTCTACCTTTGAATTTTCTACCTCTGCAAAAGATCACGTTTTTGTTTGACTTGTCGGAGAAGCTCGTCATTGGCCACCCATTGTGAATTAATATGTATATATGGAATGTAATATATAGAATGTAATAATATATATATATATATATATATATATATATATATATATATATATATATATATATATATATATATAATTTAATATGTACTTTATGTGTTACTGCAGACGAAACGGTCTTACACGATCTCCGGTTTCACGAATCCATTTAATGTCCATCCCGTTCTATGATTTAAGGAAATTAAACGTTGGTATCTTTTAATTACAGACTAGGTGGCGCGCCCTGGTAGAAGAGACCTTTATCCAACAGTGGATTGTGTTTTTAGTAATGATGATGATCTTAGAACTATAAACGCCGTATTTTTGCTTATTTGTCAGAAATTAAATATATTACATATTATTTGAAATCTTAGTAGTGGCTAGAATAATTTTTATGCAACTTTCACTAAAAATATAGAACTTTGTTGCAATGAAAATCGAAAGTTGAAGCAATATCACCATAAAGCTACAATTTTTTTATGGGATAGAAAGGCAAATGAGCAGACGTGTCAACTGATGGAATAAAATCAACGCTGTCCATAGACATCCGCAGTACCACAGGCATCACAGGAGCGTTGCTGGCCTTAAATAAATATGTAGACTTGTTTTTTGAAGGTTCTAATATCGCCATCACCGATTCAGTTAGCTGGTTCTACAGAGTAGTGGTGTATAGAAAGAAATTTCTTAAAAAACACATCGTACTGGATTCATCCATCATTCATAGTTGTAGTGGATTTCAGCGATTAGAATTGTACCGAACAATTCATCGGACTACTCCCCATAGTTGAAGGGATAAAAAAATATACTAAGAGATGAGATATCCCTTCGCAGTGCTAATGAATCAACCCGTTCGGCAAGATCTTTGATTTAGTTTCCTCGCATAGCTTGTGGATTATGAATTACATATTGGTTTTAAAAACTCGGCTAGACTCTAATACCTGACCACTGGAAATTGATCATAATGTTAAGGGTTTTTTTTAAGTTTTTAAGGCTTTTACAATATTGTCATAAGGCCTATAAGTAATAATCGGTTTAGACGACACTCACGGGAAGAAAAGGGGAAGCCCTATACTATGCCAGGAAGTACACAACATACAAACACTATCTTAGTAAAGATTTTAATTAATAAAGGAAAATCGAGTCGTTTGTTTATATAACTTAAAGTTTATTATCAATTAATCTTCTGTAGTACTTACTTCTTTTTTACATGAGTCTTATAATGGTGTGATACATTACGCATTCTTCTTTTATACCGCTACGAGTTGCAATGCTTGCGTGATCAATATTTCGAGATAAAATGTTGTGTGTACAGACATTATCTGTTTAAAAATGAGTTCTATTTTTATTACAACAGATTATAAAATTATATAGCGGTTCATTGAAAATACATCGCTGTGAGTTACGTAGTGAGTCGACAGTTTCGCGTGTTTGCTTAGAGGCGCACCTATAACATATATTCGATCTGTGGGGTGTCTTTTATATCTGTTAATGTTTTATCCTTAATCGGAAGTCTTAAAATATGCTTTATAAATTACATTAATTCTTTGAATTTCAATTAAACTTCTGGCGTACTAAAACAACTTAAGAGAAAATGGTACGCAGATATTATGATAAAAGTACGAGTGTAAAGTATGATGATAAATATTACGTGAAAACATCATTATTAACAACTTGGTATTTGGATATGTCATATATTTTTTATATTTTTTTTATATGTAGCAAAGTTTAAATAAATAAATCTACAGCTCATATATTTTCTACTGCAATATGATTTTTAATGATTTCTGGCGAAATAGACACGTACCACCAGAGCCGGATTTTGCTATAGGTTAACTAGGCTTCAGCTTACGGGCCAAAGGCCTACATTCAAATTGTTAGCAAAATTAAAATTACACTTTTCTAAACACAGTGAACATTAAAAATTGAATCGAAAATAAGAAGAAATTCTACGTATATACGTGCTCACGGAATAACTTGGGAGCCCGTGCTGGTCGTCGACTGCGTATATCAACCGCTAAAGGCCTCTTCATCACAGTACATGCTAACTTGTGCTTCTCGTACTTATTAAATGTTTCTTTTGAGGTCTATGTAATTGCATTTGTGGTTCCTCAGCGTCTAAGTCACTAAAAAGCGGTCGTCTCGTGGTTTTGGTCAACGTTTTCTCCCAGAACCTTCTAGCAGTGCTATAATTGTACTAGTTCTTATTGCTCTCTTTTTTCTTAATATTTTTTAAAGTCAATAAGGCAGGATGATGTGACAAACATGAATTATTCTACTAAAAATAACAAGAAGTTAGTTTTACTTGCCTGATAACCTTCTAACAACACACCCGTGAAAAGTAAGTAAAAAGTCACAAACTAAAAAAGGGATTATTTTTTTAAAAAATAAAAGCTTTGAATTTGGAATTAACATTTTTCATAACCAGACTCTTTATTAAGTACCAGTAGTATAAGTTTTGGCTATTAAAACCTCTTATATATATATATATATATATATATATATATATATATATATATATATATATATATATATATATATATATATATATACTTGTGATTTACCCCACATATACATCTACAATCGATAATCAAGCCTTATATACATAAGTATATCTATATATATATAAGTAAGTCAAATAGAAGATATAAACTTACGACTCATACAAAAGCTCTTATATGTGTGTATTATCTTTGAACCCTTATATGTGTTGGACTAGTTATTTATGGATCCCGTATAATTTGCTGCAAACCTACCCCGAGCCTAAATACACACCTACAAAATAGATTAAGAAAAATGTTCAGCAGATTATGAAATATGATTCAGTCACTTAGGGTGGCGTACGGTTACCATGCGTTTTGTATATAACATTTATTTGTATTTGTCATTACCGTTATATTTAATAGTGGTACAGCCATGCAAGAAGACCATTGGTACTTAACCAGGGAAGTAGGTACTAAACTCTCAGAGAATATCAAGGGTAGTATGGTGTTACCGCGTTTTATAAGGTGATAGCAGCATTTCTTGTTCCCCTTCCATTCACCCTTCTTGCTATCTCGTTAATTCTTCTTCCTTTACATTAATTTTATCCTTACCCGAAGATAATCAATATATCTGCAGTTCCTTTAGTATTGCTAATGTCCATGAGCGGAAGCGTAATTGTAATGAATTGATGTGCTAGTCCGTTTGTTTAACTCTTTTATACAACTTGTTTAAGATTTAATACGTGGAGAAGAAGAAAGTAAAAGAAGGGGACCGTTACCAGTTAATCCCAGTTTTTTTGTGAGGATATATCTCAACGCCGATCGAGCTGGCCTATATATACATGGCTCTATCACTAGTAAAGATTTTAACCACTTAAATGGCGAGTTTTTTAAACTGCTAACGTATATATACGATCATATCAATAAGAACATATATGTACAATGTATGTAGGTATATTTATTATACGCAAGCGATTATATTCGAATAAAACATAGTGTTATTAACTATTTAACTTTGTTCGATTGTATTCGTCTTAGGCATTATCTTATACGTATGCAAATGACGGATATATCCGTGATAGCAACTTGATAGGTTAAAAAGCTTTTCTGGAAGTAGACAATATCCATATTACTCCGATAAATATGGAGGCCGTAGTATGATGGGAGAGGCCAGGTGCGTTCACAATAGGCCCCTAATGTACCGCCTCCTGCCTACGAACGCACCCTCACGGTGCGCTCGGCTTTATAATGCCCTAATATTTATTTACTACGGTGGGCAGATGAAGGTGTTGTAAATACATTGAAAGATTAGCGCCCTGTTTCGTGGATATCACCAGCTTTCCTACTTCCCATCGCTCGAGAAAATTGCACATTTCATTCTCTTTGAATGTAATATTCGTTTACAAAACTGCTAAGTGAAATTTGTAGATCACAAAAGGAATGTCGTTATGGAATTAATTTGAATGGTGAGAGGCATTTATGATTATGTTGTTTGGTCCAATAATAATATAATAATAGAGCGTTTTTAAAAGTAAATTGCTTTAAAAGAGTTCTATTATATATTGGCATCTCAACTGACAATCATATAATAAAATAAAATATAAATGGCCTTTATTTACAATCAAACATCATAATTATAACTTATTTGCTAATTGTAAACGCATTAGACACTGATTTGATTGTCTTGCTCTTCAGCATACGCCTTCCCAATCTCAATGAACTTCTGCCCCTCGCTTTCCTCATCCAGATCTCTTCTGCTATTAAAATCATCTTCCCACGTTTTGTACGGTCTACCTTTCTTTCTTTATTATATCTTGGGCACCATTCTGGTGCATCTTTAGCCCATTTCTCCCTCGTATATTTAATTAGATGGCTCGCTCATTTCCATTTTAATTGTTTTATTCGATACGTAATATTTTCAGTTTCTTTCCTTATTGTTGTTAAAAGTATTTACTAACTGACAATCATATGTATTTATAATAACCATTAACAGCTTGCATGATTAAAGAATCGACGACCAAATGGCTCAGTGTCCACGGAGTCAATGGTCGCGGGTTTGATCACCTCATCGGAATAAATATATGTATGGTCTACAAATATTTATTCCGTGTCTGGTAACCCTGCCAATCCGCATTGGACAAGCGTAGTGGGTTAACGCCATTCCTCCAGAAATGGAGAGACCCGTGTTCAGCAATATATAGGCTGTTAAAAAAATGATTAAAAAATAATAGTAAACGAAGTCTAGTAAATAAAAAATAAAATCAATACCGCTGTATCCGACATGTTACCCTAAAACAAAAAGATATAATATATATCTTCCTATTATTTTGATCTTATGAAAATTTTATCAATTTTGTTTTTGATATATATTTAGCTGTATACCTCTATTATACCATATAAAGATGAACGTAAACATAAAGCTATAAATGTATTATATATGTCATTATGCTATGTACTTTAAGATATCAGTGGATTTAAATATTTTTTAGAGAAATGTAAGTTCAATTGCCTTACATTTCTCTTGTCAATCTTTAACCAACGTTATGGTATGCAGTCATTATTTTATAAAGCTTAAAAAAATATCCTTTAATTATCTCCCGATCAATTTATACGGAAAAATAAATATCTCGGTATCTAAAGAGAGAAATAAAACGCCCATAAAAGAGAACCAATCTTAAAAACTGACCAGATCTTAATCTACAGCCACTAATTTCGAAGCGATTAATATATACATGAACGTTGTGGAACTTTAAATAAAGGTACGATGAAAATAATAAAAAAACAAAACAAAAGGCATCTGCTGCTAGTCGGCACAGAGGGACGTAATAATCTTAAAGTTTAGGGGAATTGAGAAAAAATACAAATGAGCCCATCGCAAACAGGGTGTTCCAATTAAATTTGAGTATTTAATATAATTTATATTTGATTTGTTTATAAATATTAGCTATCACTTAATTAAGAGAGCTGTATAAGCACTTATTTATATACCTCTCTATTATTTATTGGCCTTCCTTTAAGACTGAGAAGTTCTGCTGTAAACCTCATGCTTGATGTGCAAATTCGGGATCGAAGATTGGTTTTTATTTATTTACAGATATTTTCTCCCATAGTTGTCTTGCTATGGCCATTTTTATACGGGGGGCTATATTAAAAAAACTAAGCTGCTGTTGCTTAGATATTAAAAAACATAAATTTTGAAATGCAAACATTTGTATAATTATTTATTCTTTTCAACCAAAATAAGTTCATTATTTTATTTTCATTCTATGTACTTAACATTGTAATCGTCGGCTTTATTACATCATTATTTTTTTATCTATGGGGCTATAGTAATTCCCCGGTCAAACTGATTTATTCTTGTTGTATGATAGCTTTACCACAATTTATTTTCATATAAAGGTTTTTAAAGGAATTTAAAGGTTTAAATGTTAAAATGTGTCCATACATCTATAACTTAAATGACAGGACTTGTCAATGAGGCATTTTTCGATGTTCTTCGAACCTAGACTACCTCTTGAGATTCACTATATATACGTTCAATTCTCTATACTAACTAACTCTTTCTTTTAATCATTCTAAAATTTTCTTCTTAGTCTTCCTCCTTTTCTTCTTCCTTCAAGTTAATTTAAAACAAATTATCATGACAAATATTCCATCATGCTTCCCCTTCTATTTTTAATGTCTTTTAAGATTTACCATTAAGCCTATCCAATACCTACTTTATTAGTAACTTTTTCTTTCCGAGACACACCGTTGGAAGTTTTATACTATTAAAAGATTATTTACATATAAAATACATCAAGCTGTATATAAGTTAATCATTAATACAGCCACACAATCGCAATTTACTCAAATGACATTCTACCGAAAAATATAAATTTCTCCCTTTAAAAAAAGAAGACAGGAGACAGCAACCTTAAGTATCTGCGCCTCGGAACATTGATAATTAGAAAAAAAGCAGGCAACATGGCCGTCGCTTTCAACGTCCTTTGGAAATGAGAAAAAATAAAAAAGCTTCCAAATTCAAATCGGGCACGGTGGGAGATGAAAAAGCGGAGCTAATTTCATGCGCTCGCACAGTATTCCATTTTCTAAAAGACCTTAGAGAGAAATAAATTATTCAATGCTGTATGTTAAAAAGAGACAGATATATTATAAATGTATTAATCGGGTCGTAATTTTGGGAATATGTTGTTTATGTTGAAGGTGAATTGTATTTTGAAGATCCGCAGGGTACCGTGGATAAATTTATTTTTGTGCGTACATGAAAAATTAAGTAACAATATACAATAACGCATCTAAAGCTTTTATATAATCATTTTGTTTTAGACACTTTTTTAGTAAAAGCGAGTTTTATATAATTTCGCTATTTCTTTACCATGCACTTAATTATAAAAATAACATAACGTTTATTATTGTGATCTTATTTTAGATGGATATTTTATGTGACTAATTTAATTCTACATCTAATTTTACCAGGGACAAAAGGAGCTGAAGAGGGCTTTTCTCGCCAAGTTACATTGGTGATGTTGTGTTTTTATATTCGTAATCTATTTTCAAAATTTATTTTCATAATCTTATATTATTATCAGTTATATTATTAATGGAGTCAGGCGTTACGGAAATCCATCACTATATAGACAGTCAAAAGTTTTACTTAGCTAAGATCCGCGACAAGCAAAACAATAACAGAAAAATAATAATGTGTGTCTTTTCTGTTGGGTTAAGTGGATTTATTTGGAACTTAAACCAAAAACTTACCGAAAGTCGGCCATCAATTCTCCACCCACCAACACCCTGTTTGGTGTTGTGTATAGTGGTTGTGTATAAATCCACTTAACCCAACAGAAAAGACACACATTATTAATTTTCTGTTATTGTTTTGCTTGTCGCGGATCTTAACTAAGTAAAACTTTTGACTGTTCATCAGTTATATTGTTTAATTGTGGTCGTGTATTACACAATATGGTTCAATTACGGCGAATAAGTGGAGTGATATGAAATAAATACGTGTATGTTGACTGCAAAACTCCAAAGGTTTTGGTAAAATGCCACTATTTTATCAAGACGTAACGTGACAAGTAGATCTGTACATTTCAAGATGCTTGATGTTATTATATTTTACTTGACACTGATATAATAGATACAAATAATTGCCATCAAAGAAAGAAAGCAGCTGAAGCAAAATAATAATTGAAAATATGTATTTATTCAGTTCTTATTACTATCACTATAGCTAACAGGTCTCCGTAGCTTTGGTATACAACTCATCTAGAAGTAAGAAACTCCGATATAAACTCGGATTCCATAAATGATTTTAGGTAAATTGTTTAAGTAAGCTTGCGTCTTTAGGGGATGCTTATGTCCAGGAATCAACTATTGCTAGTTGTTGATGGTTATGATAAAATTAGCTTTAGCTTGAAAATAATATTGTTTACGCACACTTTATGTTACAAATTCAAATACCTAAATGACATAATTTTAAAATGAAATGCTGCTACAGCCGGCAAAAAATTTAGCATATTTTGGTTTATCACTTAGGAAGAAAAGATTGATGATATACCTATTTCTTTTAGGTACTATATTTTTATTAATATTCTATAGAAAACAGCGTTTAATCTTATGTATACACAGTTTAAAAATGTAAAAAAACCAAAATGGATCGTGTTTCCATTTTTAATTTTTTTTCTTACCTAAATATATAATATTTCTTTTTTTTTCGTCATCGTAGGAGTAAAAAGAAAAATAATGCTATATTAATAACAACTAATTTCGAAATTGGAGTATAATTTATAAGCAAAAAATTTTTTTATGTGTTCTTTCTCCACTCGTTCCCCACATTAACCCTAACTATGTCAAATCTCACACTGCTCTGTGCACGCAATATGCTAAAAGGGGATACAACATTGTTCTTTGTGTATTAATATATCGATATAATTGACAATAATATTGTCCATATTATAGAGTTTTTCTTGGACATCCATTAGTTTTTTAAAAAAACAAATATTTTAATCCGATGTATTATTTGAACTTAAAAATGGTGGACGTGGGTAATACCTCAAGCAATAAAAAAAATAGATTAAGCCAATGCCGGTTGATTGCTATATCCCCCGGCCCGCACCAAAAACGTTCACACACTAACGACTTACAAAATTAAGTTTTTAAACTCAGCCGGCACTTTGAAGTAATCAAGTTCTCGAAGGGAAACAAGATGGCCGGCTTCGAAAATTTTTTGTTAGCCCTATAATTACAGGGAGAGAGAGAGCACGTAGGCGGGAATAAACAACGTATGCGTCGGATTCACCTTAATATCTATGCGTTTGAAAATATCCATAAAATGATTAGGGCACCATAATAACGAAGCGCGCGGTCGACACGCTCACTCTGGAAATCGATTACGAATTATATATTCTACATTTTACCTAGTCTATTTTGCGTTTTAGTGTTAAGTATAAGTAGGTAATATTTTCAATAAAGGTATGTTTATGAACATTAAGTATTTTCTACACCTCGGTAAAAAATAAATTGATGTAATGATTATAGACTAGCACCGATGTACTATTTGTAAATTGATCATTTCTATTTATTTATTCAAATATTCAATTTTGTATAAAAATAAACGAAGTACATAGAAATGACCTGCCATACCAAAAGATTATATTTAATTATTTTTTTATACTTTATTTAAATTTAATTATATGGACAGTCAAATATGGACAGTCAAAAGTTTTACTTAGCTAAGAGTTATACACAACGCCAAAGTTTTACTTTGGCGTTGTGTATAGTGGTTGGTGGGTGGAGAGTTGATGGCCGATTTTCGGTAAGTTTTTGGTTTAAAGTTCCAAATAATCCACTAAACCCAACGGAAAAACACACATTATTAATTTTCTGTTATTGTTTTGCTTGTCGCGGATCTTAGCTAAGTAAAACTTTTGACTGTCCATATAGTGATGGATTTCCGCAAAGTAACGCCTGACTCCATTAATAATCTTAAATTTAATTAATTTTTATAAAAGCAGAATGTTAACGTCATTTTATTTTAAAACATTTTAAAATCGATACAAAACATATAATATCGTCTTGACAAAAAGTAACAGTATTTTTTTAATGGAATTATTTATCTATCTTTCATGCCATAAGTTCAAACTCACTGACACCATAACTACGTCCATATAACCAGAAAAGATTAAATTAAAGTAAAGCTCAGCGGCAAGCATAAATTAATAATGCCATCCTGACCTAGTGCTCATTATCCTTTGCCTCTAAAAACAATCAGAAGATGCACTCCACCGTTTTAAGGCTAATTTAACTTGACCCCTCTTACCACCTGGAAACCTGGAATTGTAACTGAAAATTAAAAGGGTAAAAGACATGACAGCTTACATTATACTGGTTGTAAGCTTGCGAGAAAGAGACAGTTATATACTTACCTTTCCGTCGTAATTAGAACAGACCGCGCGTCATTGGTGGACAGTTCCCGCGCAGAGGGCGTCACCATCGGCTTCCCGCCATAAATTGAGTTGTTGACACATTAATAAGGTAAGGTTATGTTTTAATATTGCTTTTTTTCTCCGCTCGCATCGCAAGCGCGCGAAATTATAAGCCCTGAATATAATTACTGTTGTTATGATTCCTGTTTTAATACGCCGTGTGTGTGGTCCAGAGTTCTCAGATTGCTTTCGTATTATGGTTGCCAACTTTTTAAATATACAATGTGGGATATATAACACACCGAAGTTTAATTAAATATGATAATATAATATTGGAGATAATTTAATTTTATAAAAAAAATTAAATACATACGTATTGTTTAATATGTGTGTGATGATGACTAAGATACATAAAAATTTAATTTTCATATTATACAGTAATGCTACATTTTTTATTTTCTTTTGGTAGCCGGATCTTCTATCACCACCTTTAGGCATTCGAGTCAATATAGCTAGCACGATTCTTATGGTATTATAATGGTTGAAAAGGAAAATTTTTGCAAATTCGAAACAGATTTTTGTGAAACTATAATGAATAAACATATACCTATATGGATGACATTATTACTATACAAGAGAATATATCGACCACATTATCTTGCAGCACAATGCACAATCGCTATGAAGATAAAAATATTATTTGACTATTCTTTAGTTTAATTTATCCATCTACACTGAAATCCAACTTAAACTCTCAATCTACAGAGCCACCATAGCTCTTCATTGAATATACCTCAATTTATCGCAATAAATAAAAGGTAAAAACTCTTTCTCAGTAATAAAATGAACTGACTTCCAAGCCAAAGGTTCTGAGTTGAAACTCCAGTTGACACAATTATATGACGATAAAAATACATAGTTTCAGATTCTTGGTATATACATATACGTATACGTGTTTATCCATTATATATCTAAGGCATTGAAAGCGAATTCTCCTCTCATTATGAAATGGCATTTAGATATCATTCCACTGAATAAGGGAGGATTCGGACTTGAGAAATGGACTGCTTTTACGCACACGCGAAAGCCATTTCGGTTCAATAATTTCCTTTTTTTTTCTTAAAAGAAGTTTTCAAAATGTTTACCTAGCTATAAAAGGAACATATAAATCAAAATTGTGTAGGTATAACTCAGTAACAAATTAGAAATTTAATTAATAAATATAATGCTTTCTAGCTTTTTAAGCTTGTTTTAAACAAATTTGCAGATTTTACACTATTACTAATAATTTTAGTAAATTATTATATAGATGCAGAGGCTACTTTAATATTGTATTTCCTATAGTAATATTTCAACCAGTAATGCCAAGTTTTGGATATGTCTGGTGTGATTTGAGTATTTTTTCTAGCAAATTATAATTAAATATCATGACCATTCTACAGACTTTACATTTTTCAGAAGATGGCGCTATAGTTTTGTTTCCAGGGTTGTTAGTAAGACCGATTAGATAAGGCTCGAAATTCTACAAAAATGATAACTTATCGCCAGATAGTCCTGTACAACGCGAAACTATTGGCAGCCCTACCATTAAAACTGTTTCGGTTACACTGCCATTTTCCGCGCGTATATTTTAATTTAGTTTACAACCCAAGTTAACTAGTCGCCTATAGCCACAAAGCGGTTAACGAAGAAACTTTTATTGAGTAAAGATTTCTTGTAATGTATAATTTTATTACGGACCCGATTAGAAATGTTATTGATTGTTATTGTTGTTTCGCGTTGCTGTTAAATTGGTGAAACGAGTTTGTATGTTGCTTTAGTGTAATTGTAATTATATCCGTCGAACGAATATTTATTTAAACTTTTGCACAAAGTGCACAGCGGGCGGATTTAATGCCATTGTAACAGAGAAACAGAGAAAATTGGTTTGGAAGTGGTGCAGCTTGAAATAAAATAAAATAAAAACTATTTATATAAGTGCACACTACATATAATACACAAACATACATACACTCTTTTGCAAAAAAAACGGGTGGTTTTGATTTTTCTACATTATTGGTATATATTTAGTTCTAAAGAGCCAAACGACTGGCACTAATAAAGAGTCTAAGTATGAAAAAAAAACTAATTCCAAATACGAAACTTTTGTTGTTTTTAAAATTAATCCCTTTTTTAGTTTGTGTCTTTTTACTTACTTTTCGCGGGTTTGTTGTTAGAAGGTTATCAGGCAACTAACACTAACTTTCTGTTATTTTTAGTACAATGGTTTATGTTTGTCGCATCATCCTGCCTTATTGTGACTTAAAACAGTACATTTTTGTGTCTATTGCAATGGCTGAAAAACAATAAGAGCAAGTAAAATTATAGCGCTGCTGGAAGTGGGGTGTAGCCAATGTATCACAGCGGTTAAACCGTCCAAAGATCCTGGCAAACTCGATAGCAAGAGACAGGTTCCGTTCAAAGAAGGCAAAGTTCTGGTAGAAATCGTTGTACGAGAAAGAAACCTTAAAGTGGTACGAGGAGCACAAGTTAGCCTGTGGACTATGAAGAGGAGGCTTTTAGCTGCTAATACAAAAAAAGAAATTTATATATATATATATATATATATATATATATATATATATATATATATATATATATATATATATATATATATATATATATATATATCAATCCGAAGCCCGCGGCAGTCCACTGCTGGACATAGGCCTCACCCAAGCCGCGCCACCTAGCCCGATCTTCGGCTACACGCATCCAGTCTCTGCCAGCCGCCTTGCGCAGATCGTCGCTCCATCTAGCAGAAGGCCGTCTCACACTATGTTTGCCGAGTCGCGGTCTCCACTCCAGCACTCGTCTACTCCAACGATTGTCGGTTCTCCGACAAACGTGTCTAGCCCATTGCCACTTCAGTCTGTCAGTCAGTCCATAGCCCTCTGAGCGACTTTGAGCTTGGCGAGGAGACAGACTGTCAGTGTCCACGTCTCGGCACCGTAAGAGAGTACGGGCAGGACGCACTGGTTAAAGACTTTTGTCTTCAGACTTTGTGGTATGGGCGACGAGAAGACTTGACGGAATTTCCTGAACGCTGCCCAGCCCAGCTGTATCCTTCTGTCGGCTTCTTTCTCGAAGTTGTCTCCGTCTAATCGCACTATTTGGCCTAGGTAGACATATTCCTGGACAACTTCGAGAACTTCACCATCGATCGTGGTCGGTTCTGGCTCAATATGTTGGTTTACCATTATTTTAGTTTTATCCAAATTATAATATATTTTAATTATAATATATATATATATATATATATATATATATATATATATATATATATATATATATATATATATATATATATATATATATATATATATATATATATATATATATTCACGGCTAAGACAGAGAGGCCACAGATCTCCATCTACTACGATCTCGGCATACTTTCTTTGCTTCATACAAACTCATCACTTTATGCTCTATTTTAAGTATGTGAGAATTTAATGAAGAACGTGCGTTTGTTGTTGCTGTTTTCAACCTCACCTGTGCGTAATGCATTCCAGTTAGCAACAAGGAAGGTTCTGTTTCACCGATTTTTTTTACTCGATGAGTCTTGACAGTCACAGGTGCGACTAGTTTGTAATAGAACACGACAAACGAGCACTTGGGTCACCTGATAGTAAGTGATCACCGTTGGCCATAGTCCTCCACAATGCCGTAGGTGTCTCAAATGCGATTATAGAGGTTATAGTATTATATGGTTGACCTACGTAACTGAGATATTTTTATCAAAGAATGGTCAAAATGCCAAAAAATTTTGTCAAAAGATTGGGCTGACTCTAAAGGGAAAGTATTCATACATTTTCGGAGAAAGACCATCTTTGGGGAGTAGAGCAACGAACCGCAGACCAAATTCTTTTCTTCTTCTCTCCATTTCATTCCCTTACCTTACTTCATTATCTTCATATCGTCATTATTTTCGCTAGTGGATATCTGCAACTTAAAGGCACAGTGGACTGAGTGTATTGAGGATCACGGATTTGTTTTTATTTTCAGGTAGACGCTACTGCCTGTCTACTGATATTTGTTGCCTTGGTCACATCGTACCACGCTAACGGGAGGAAATGGAGTACCGAGAACTAGATAGCAAAGCTTTTACATAAAAGTATATTTATATTTAAATAAACATATTAAATTAAGTTCCTTATCATATTCGTTAGATAAATAAGATATAACAGAATGATAAGTATTGGACGTAAACATTCTTCATTTATCTGAATTAACGTTCAATTATTAATGGAGAATGTCATGCATAAATTGTATTGTTCCACCACACTTAAATAAAGGTTTTCCTCAAATTATCCCGACTAACTTTATCAGCAGCAATCGAGATTCTCACCGAAACGTGTCGTATAATATATTCAACCTCTGCTGGATTAAAAAAAGACAACTCTTAAAATAAGCTATACCCTCACCTACTTTATTACCGGCAGATAACAAACTAATCTTCAAAGAGCGAAACCCTTAAGAGGATATTTAAAAAACTATAAAAATCTACCTACCTACACCGCCGCGGTACATCAGAAGCGGCCGGACCTAATAAAACAGGCTAATTTATACTCCGGACCAAAAACTCGCCCGAATCCGCCGGTAATAACACAACCACAACAACATTATTCGGCTTATAACGTTTAACTGGCAACCCCATATAGGAGGCGTGCGTGTGTGGTGGCCTCTATGTATAAGCTAGCCTACACCGCAGAATAAAAAAAAAACAATTTAAAAAAAGAAGCCGATGATGAGGTAACGAACGAGGCGCGGTTGGCGCGTTCCTTTTTTAAAGGCCTCGCCGCTTCAACGTGTGTGGTCCATTCGGACTCTTCCCGTCGATTGAGTTTCACTTTTGAAATACGAAGCGATAGATTCGATTTTCCGTTGTGATGTACACAAAAATTTTCCGTTTGTCTCTGGTATGTATTAAAATTGAAAATATTTTCGACGGGGAACTTAATTGGTAGAAAAATGCTTGTAATCGTTTCAGTATTAAATCTTTAATTACTGTTTGCTGTAAATATGACTCAAAGTAGGTCATAACCCGTCCTTACTAGTTATGGGAAATAAAAGACCTTCTTAAGTGGCTTACATTAATTTTCCATCACTTAATAAGCGTTTTTGTTAATGTCTCACGTAATTCTGTTTCAATTTCTACTAATTAAAATCTTTGTGATAATATACCAGTAATTATAAAAATGAAATAATCACATTTTATAGCTCTTTTGCTGTCATAAAAAAACGTTTAAATTGTTTCTTCGTAATTATTTTTTTTTATAAAATAGGAAGGCCATGTGCGTTTCGCCTGATAGATTCGCAATTAACGCTATCATAGCAATCCATAGAAATCTGCAACGCCAGAGACTACAATGTCTGTACAACTGTGAAGCGTTGCCGGACTTTGAGAAATTTGCAGATTTGATTTTTTAAGGTATACCTATGTTGGTTTACCAATATAACTTAAAGCAACTTCCAAAGAGTGGTATTGAGTTTATTAAGGTTTTGGGAAGAAGCGTCCTATTAGATCACCGAATCGTAGTTAGGAACTTTTTCGTAATAAATTCGGTTTCGCGCACTATTTAGAGTATTACGTGCGCAGGGAGGATGACAAAAATTGAATGCGTGAAGTTGCAGACCGGGCAGGGTGGTGCATTTTGGGGAAGGCCTAGGTTTAGAAGCGAGCTGCAGCAGGCTTTCAATGATGATAATGATAACTTATGATAACTTTTTTGTCCACTTCTATTATATTTTAAAAAATAAACCTATAACATGGTAAAGCTACACTTTAAGTACATAATAAATAATTTATAATAAATATACTATTATAAACATGTATAATAATTAAAAGCACGTACGACACATCCATAATAAGATAATTGCCGTGTTCGAAGTAAAAGCACCTTTTAGAAGTATCTAACTATACACACGTCAACATAAGTTTTCCAACACACGATACAAAGCTTACACAATAATGATACTTTTTACATTTTAATAATAACCATTATAGCATAATCGCGAATGATATCTGTGGACGCTAATTAATTCCAAGCTATACTGTATAATTATAAATACATTGCGAAGTGGATATGAGCATTTAACGTAGATCTTGTAATGAAATTGATCGCGTCGTGAATGAACGAAGCGAATCAAGTAAATGAATTTGAATGACAGTTTTCCGTTTCAAGGGCTGAGCAAACAATTAAAGAAAGGATAAATAAAATGAAGTTATTAAATAGTTGTCATAATTTTTTTAAGGTTATAGTTTCTTTTTGAATAATTTTATTTAATACTTGAGGAAATATGGCTTGAATATTTAAAATAAAATATACCTTTTATTTTATATCTATCTTATAAAATGATTATTTTATTTTATTAATTTGGCACATAGAAAAATATACAGTCACAGAAATATATAAATAATATAGAATAAACGTTATGTTTCAGAGCTTTATTGTAAATATATGTATGTGCACAGCATGTTTTTATTTGATATAGAAATGATGAATGTTAGTATGAAAAACTTATGTATAAAATAAAAGAATAACAAAAGTAAAAAATAATATAAAAAAATAAATATAAAAGAATAAAAAAAACTCGCTCTTTTACTTTCCTCGTCTACGCCGTTCCCTAGACATCTACATCATCACAGCTGTTGCCGGCCTTTGAGTAATCTGTAGATTTTTTCTTTGTCAATGGCTGTTCAATATTATTTATATTTTGCCTATGTTCAGTTTAGTAAAAAGTGTCTAGAAACATAGGTACCGTCATCATAGTATGTCTTCATAACATTTTCGGCTTATTAATTAAATTTGCTATGGACTCCTAGTGACCCCAACACGTACTTACATATATTGGGACTACCACCTTTAAGGTGAGAGTCACGGGCGATAAAATTGTTTATTTATATAATTTGAAATGAAACAATTAAGGTAGTTAATTAAAACTATGTAGTAACATAGAAAATTAATGATATTAATTAATATCTATTAATAATAATAAATAATTTTATTTAAATTCTTTTTTTAATTAAGTACTTATTTGTTAAACACTTTTACTTCGCTCAATAACAAAGTTACCGCATTCGAATTCAATCGTCGTCGGTTGGATCAAACGTTGGTGAAATACATACGTATATGTATATTCTAGAGATATTTATTCCGAGTTTGAGTGTTCTTCCAATCCTTCTAATGCTTTTTATGTAGCTAAAAATCATAGGTTATTAGTGATTTTTCAATTTGCAAATATATCAGAGATTATAAGATACGCAGTAGAGAATATGTATTTTAATTTTTTTATCATATTAAAATTGTTTTCTTTATTCGTAGTATTCGCTCACACTGCTTTCTGACCACGTTTTCTAGCCACGCTGTGTTAAAAAAGAAAGAAATATTTTGACAGGTAACACAATGGCCGTTTTCAAAATGGAGGCCACATGCCGCGCTAACGTCTTGTGATATCACTTTTAGGCTATGGCTATGTTTGTTCTTTCAGAAACTTTCTAACAAAGAAATACAAAAATATATATTTAAAATGATAATATTTTTAAAATGAGAATATTTTTGATATCTTGCCTAAAGTTATTTATAAATAAAACAAGTAAATAATGTCATGTTGAATAAAAAAATGAGCTTTTTGGTTCGTCTATCAGTCGATGATGATGATGATGATGATGATGCACACAGCAGCAAATCTATTGATATACAGCCATCCTAGTCCACTGTTAGGCATTAATTTCCCACACAAATGAGATTTCTCCACCCGTAGGTGGATTGCTAACCACAGATTGGTTATCACTTAGTTAGACCATAAAGATGTGTGGTTATCGGCGTACATTAGAATCACAGGGGTTAATGTGAATATGAAAACCACTCCTGCGATCCCCAATCCGCCTGCCAAGACCGGGACTACGATAGTCCAATAGTGGACTGTTACAGCTGTATTGATTGATTGAATATCAAAATATAAGAATGTTTTTCTATTAACTAATACCACTGAATTAAAAAAAAAACAAAGAAATGTTTTTATACTACTGTCAACCATTCCAACTAGGCTAACAAAATTAATACGCTTGTGGAGGAAACTATGGTTCACATTTATTAATGACTATTGACTATTGATCAATATTAGATCAATTAAATGATAAAATAAGATCATGAACACAATCGTTACCAACTGAGCTATTACAGATTATACTAAAAAAAATTAAAAACTTTTATTTTTACGAAATAAGTACCATTACCGCTACCGCTTATAAAATCGCTGTTCGTTTGCACAAAGCTGCCATCTCATGAAATTTCAAAAACACCTTTATGGCACTCTTTGGTTTGCTTTCACCGATATTTTGTGTGTAACGTAATTAGTTAGCCGCATGGGGTTGGATACAAAATAAAACTGTTTTTTTTATTACCTATATTCCGCCGACAAACACATCCAATATATATTTTTCAATTGTAAACACTGTTATATAAGAATGTTCTTTTTTTAATGTGGGCGTTGTATGCTATAGAAGTAAATCAATTGTAAATAACGCTAGAAAAATAAGAATTTAACATGAGACGAGGAGGCTCTTTAGACGAAGTACCAAACTCGCAGAAACTAAGTAGTAATAAATCCTTAAGTTTGAATGGTTCCCTTCAAATATTTTGGTGCTATAAAAATCATCCACTAGCTTTTTATTGTTTTAGGTATACATTAAAACTATTAATTGTAGTTGCCAATATCTTGACGCACGTTTTAGGTACACCTTAAAAAGTGAGCATTAATAACTTCAGTCAATCAATAAACAGCCCGCAACAGCCCGCGACAGTCTACTGCTGAACATAGGCCACCCCCAAGAAGCGTCACCTAGGATCTTCGAATTCACGCATCCAATTACATTAAGCCGTTAGCATTTATGACTTACTTATGTATAATTTATCTACTAGATATATATTAATACGTGAAAAAAAATACAATGTTCCCTTTTTAGCACACTGCTCGCATAAAGAGTATAAATTTTGGCTTAGTTAAGTTCATATAAAAATAAAGTGCAGAAAGATATTTAAAAATAAACTAATAATTTAATAATAGACGGTCGAATATCAATCATTGGACAGTTACTAGTTTTTATTAATATCGCAAATGTAGCATTTAAGCTTATTTATTTAAAGACACTAGTCTTTAAATAAATAAGTATAGGTACCGTGGAAGTCATCGACATTACTTTTACACCCAGTAACGGAATGTTGTTTGGTCTACCGAAGTCTCAAGCTAATTTATCGAACATACTACAAGTTTACATTCTTCAATATCAGCCTGCGGCAGTCCACTGCTGGACATAGGCCTCACCCAAGGTGCGCCACCTAGCCCGATCTTCGGCTACACGCATCCAGTCTCTGCCAGCCGCCTTGCGCAGGTCGTCGCTCCATCTAGAAGGAGGGCGTTCCACACTACGTTTGCCGAGTCGCGGTCTCCACTCCAGCACATGTCTACTCCAACGATTGTCGGTTCTCTGACAAACATGTCCAGCCCATTGCCACTTCTGCTAACTTGAAGAACTATGTCGGTGACTCTGGTTCTTTGGCGAATTTCTTCATTTCGAATTCTGTCCACCAGAGAAACCCCGAGCATAGCTCTCTCCATAGCTGAGCGACTTTGAGCTAAGGCGAGGAGACGAACTGTTAGTGTCTACGTCTCGGCACCGTAAGAGAGTACAGGCAGGACATACTGGTTGAAGACAGACTTTGTGGTATGGGCGACGAGAAGACTTGACGGAATTTCCTGAATTTACATTCTTACTTAAATACATTACTACTTTGGTTTAAATTTTAATATTAAAATTTAAACCAACTTGTAAGATGTGTAATAAGGTGTAAGGTGTTTCTTTTATCTGTATATCTCTGTTAGTCTTTGAAAAATATATTCGAGGGGACAATACGATTTCACACCCGACATGGCACCAGGAAAGGCACAAACATTCAATATATAAAAATTGCTTACAAACCCCTTACAGAACGAAACCATAACGGTCACAGATCAGAACACACCTGATAATCAATTTACCCACAAAAATACATGTCACATAAGAAACAAATTTACCACAACAGTCCATTTAACGTACAAACTAAATTACATTCATACAATCATTTCTTTTCCAACTGAAAATATATGTTTGTATATGCATTCCAAGAAAACCCACAGTCACAACGAAGTTAAATCCAATTCATTAGCTCCAAGCGTGGCTTATTAGCCGTTTCGAACAAATTCGGTATTTTAAATGCTCTTCAAAAACGTGAAAATGCATTCTGTTATGAAAAAATTAAAGCATATTATTGAATAGTCGGAAAGTTACACTCAACCACATTCCATGCACCTACTGCGTCACTAATTGCACCAAAATATTGACGTTAACTTTGACAGCTCGCAGAAAAAGTTAAGAATTGTCGCTGCACGTCACCTGAGCATAGACAATGGCTTGTTTACAGCGTTGCAAATTCACTTAGTTCAATACGTTTTTATTTGCATGGAGGTTTACTTCGCCTGTTTGTTTTCATACCTTTGATGCAGGTAATAAAGCTCTTTGTTCCACTGTTTCTGATGTTACGCATCTCTTTGTGAATGTTTCCGCTTTAATTCTTTGTAGACATATTTACTATGACACGAGAGTTAATAAAAAAATACCTAACCACTAGAACTTTATTAATAGTTACCATTTATTTAACCCTTCTCCCATTTTTAATATAATATTCAAAAGTATATTTGTTTGTTTTTTTATATTCATAACAGGATATTAAATTTCCAACTTCATTTGATAATTTCGGTTTATCTTAGTACTTACGTAATTACCTGAAGAAAATCTAAATATTGATCAACCCGTCTCCTCAGTTTACATTTTTATATGTTTCAGTGCATCTTTGAATATTCATCATCATAAACAGTCTGTGTCAGTCCACTGTTAGACATAATACAAAGGCGCAGCATGATCTACCTAAAATGTGCAACCTGACCCGATATTCGGCTTCACGGATCTAATTTCTGCCACTCTGCACAGATCATTAACCACTTAACTGAAGAGCATTCCAGACAATGTTAACCAACCACAACCTCCACTACAGCACTCGTCTACTCTAACGGTTGTTGGTTCTCCGAGAAACTTGAACAGATTAATACCGATATCCTTTAAATCATCTCTGAGTACAGTAGTTTCACGGGTAATAACAATAAAAACAAATCAAGCCTAAAAAAGAGGATCATATTACCAACAAACCGGAAAATTGTTTCCTTTAACAATCTTATGATAGGCGTGACGTCGTTGGAAAACAGATCCTCCAAGTTTTAATGTTACAATTAGAAAATTATGTACTTATGTTATTTTACATGGTTGTTAGAACGTCGTAGAAGAGCGTTAGAAGGTCCTAGACGATAAAATTCTCGGTGCGACGGATTGGAGGAAGTGAGCGAGGAATACATCAAACTGGAAAGATGTTCTGGATCAGGCCAAGGCCCATCCGCGGCTCAAGCGTCTTTGATGATGATGATTATCATGATCCAATTTTAATCATAAATAGTTACATTTTGAAAATACTGCACTACGAAAAGCATGCACTTCATGATATAAACTATAATCATTGTCATCAATAGAAATGTAGAACCACATCATCATCGTTATTAACAGTCTATTGCACCGACAAGCGATCTTTGGTTCCAAGCATTCTGTGCATATCGTCACTATCTGGCGAGTATCTATCCCTATATATATATATATATATATATATATATATATATATATATATATATATATATATATATATATATATATATATAAGTTGCGATCTCCAAAGTTATTAAAATTCATTATATAATACTCATTTGAAATTTAATTATTGTCTCTTAGTTACAATATATCAATCAAATATTTTCTTTCTTTGATGGCAATTATTTATAACTATTACGCCAATCTCAAGTAAATTATAATAGGTACTATCAAGTATCTTGAAGTTTACTATGCATCTTGTAACGTTACGTCTTAATAAAATGGTGTCTATTCTACCAAAACTTTCTATAGACTTTTTAGTCAACTTAAATAATTACGATAGACACATTTATTTCATATTACTTCACTTATACGCCTTAATCGAATTATATTGTACCTATAATATGTCACCACAATTAAACAATATAACTGATGCTAATATAAGATTATAAAAATGAAATAAAAACACTACGTCACTTATGTAAATTGGCGAGAAAATTCCCAATCAAATATTACACCTGACATTAAAAACGGTATAAATAAATGAAAAGGCTAATCAATATTTTAACAATAAAAAATTGTAGAGAGTCAAAATAAATTTGTTCAAATAGCACACTCCATCGAGTATTCGTAATAATATAACTCAGTACATCCCAATCGTACCATAAATATATCTCTAATAATTCTCGTACCCGTCAAAATTGGGGCACGCGGGCCACAATTATCTACTAACTAGCACAAATTACCCACATCTTTGATCCCCTGTCTTGTAATGGAGTGGAGCCACACTGCGAGCGATGATAGAGAACGGGTTAATTTCCGTAACTTTACGTTAAAATGCTCTTATTTTTTTAACTGCTGGATGATTGGTGTCTATCTATCTATGTCCATCTGGCTTTAGCCACTCCAATTTCTCGACATATTGCAGCAGCCTCTTCTTGCTTTTAGCTACTGAGGGGAACACGGGTATAATCCTGGAACTATGTTTCAAATGCTTTTCATCTGACATATTTGCAAATAATTCTCTAATTCTAAATTGGTTTGGCGGAAGAACCACATGTAAACTATAAGCGGATAAGGTATAAGATTGAGATAGCCTGATACAAAATCTCACCCTTGAATCCGAGGATTATTTTGACCATACCTAAATACAAAAGGTATGACTTACATAAGCATAACAAATGTTGAATGCAATGCTTATGCTTTAAACAAATTGAAAAGAATAAAATAAGGATGTTAATTATTTTTGGGAACGTGTTTAAAATAATGCAATAATTTCTAATAAAGCTAAAAAGATTTAAATATATTTTATATCACTAATACTTTAATATTCATGTATTTTTATATAAATTTTGCTTCAATGCACTAAAATTGAGAAAAAGTTACGTAATGCACAATGATTGGCATGACTTAAGAGATTCACAGGACTTGGTAGTCATATGATCATGCTTAATTTATAAATAAAGTCATAAAAATAAAAACAAATATTGTGTTTTCAAGTCTTCTATCATGAAAGCTTCTTTTCGGTTAAATTATATTTCTATTAAAAAACATTCAACGTTTTTCCCCTTCACTGATAGTGTGGCTCCACTCTACCTCAATCCTCCTGCAACCCTAGATCCGTGACCGAACAATATACCCTTGAGATTACAGATATAATGACAACGCATGCGGTCGCCTAACAAACTCTCTTTCCCAAATGTAATAAGCTTCGTTGTCAATACACATAAACACAATTCGAGTGCTTTAAAAGATATAAATGAGATTATTTATTATACGTACATATATTAAATAACATAAGTCTCTTAGTGGAGAGATTGATCTATTATATAATATTTTGGCTATATATAATATACTAAATTAAATCAGTTAGATAAGTCTTATAAACAGAATGTTTGCTCACTAAAAGAATTTATAAATAAATGACTATCCAACATGGCATATGATCCTACAGAATTGATACTAGGCAAATTTTAATTTAGTAGCAATATATGAAATAAATTAAACACACTCACACACACACAATGAAAAATGCACACCTACACACACTTATACTAAACATAAGCACCACTAGTGATTTTTATTTTTGTAAACTATGTTTTTTCTTCTGTATTTTTTCGTTCATATTCAGTTTTTAATTTTGATTTATAGTATCAAATTAGTAACTCAAATAGGATAATATGACTAATACGTATATAAATGTGGCACTGAAGAACTGTCCGCCATAACAAGCTTCGCCCTAGTTTAGCGGTCAGAAGAACAAAATTAAACTTGTGTATTTTAATAACGCCAACTTACATGAGTGACGCTGTGTTTTTATTTCATTTTTATAATCTTATATTATTATCACTTATATTGTTTAATTATGGTGGCTACAATATAGTTCGATTAAGTTGTATATGTGCAGCGATATGAAATAAATACATGTATTGTGACTTTTTAAGTTGAATGATAAAGTCCATAGAAGGTTTTGATAAAATAGCCACCATTTTATCAAGACGTAACGTGACAAGCTGACTAGTTACATTTCAAAAGATTTGGTATTACTGTATTTTACTTGACATTAACATATTAGTTATAACTAATTACCATCAAATAAAAGAAAAAAGAAACCAATAAATATATCATTATTTAATATCAACTTGCATGACAGTTTGATTAATTTTTGTTTTTACCAATATAGATTTAAATGGCATTTTAGTGTCGTATGCTAAAATACAGGATTTCGCTTCTCAGCTTCTTCTCAGCAGATGTTCGTATGATTAGAACCACTTATATAATCCAAAAAATAGTATACACAAGTATTGTTAGATATTTTGGTGTCAATAAAAACACCGTTGCCGTGTAAATGAAACAACTTCTAGTCTAATTTATATAAAGTGGAATCTTATGAAAGCGTGTTAAGATTAAATCGATGAAACTTTTGAAAAATAAGTTAATCATATAAAAAAGTTGAAGAGAAGCAACTTAGCCCAATTGGTAAGAATAGCACTTAGGACCTGAAGTCGTGACTTGATATCTTGATTATTGATTTAGCACAAATACCTTAGTCTTCTAGAAAAAAATTGACATTTACTCGTACAATATGAATGTCATACGCTATCATCAAAAATATCACAGAATAATTTGACTGTGTTATCGTGATTCACTGTTTGAGTTTCTATAATCGGTTTAATTCTGACAGGTAGGTGATTAGGCTCGTTGTGCCCTAGTCTGTTGGCGGAGCTGCCTCCTCAGAGTCCAGATTGACTCGGTTTTCTTCGGGTATCCTCCCTAGTGAGTTAGTTCTGTTTTAAGGCGCAGAACGCCCTGCATCCTTAGTGTCTACAGCTCGAGGGAGCGGTTACGCAGTTGTAGAAGGTCCCTGTTAGAAGCACTCTGCCCCACCTCGGGGACATAGGACCATATGATGACGATATGATGATCGTGATTATTTCAGATTATTGCAGGTATGCGGAGGCTTATTTCTCCTTCCTTTTTTCCCTTTCCTCTTCCTATTATTCAGATCTCATGGCTACTTATCATCAGGTGACCCACTTTGTAGCTTCATTTCCCACGTACTTACATCTTCCTAATTTCATCTATCTATATAATCCAAATTTTTTACTGTAATTAAGAAAAAACAAAAACGATAGACACTTTTTCTAATAGGGATAATATCAAACTCGCTGATCAAGCGTTGAAAACATGGAGACAACGATTGGTGTTCCCATGAAAATGCTGACGCAGCGATCCGTGGTACGTGGGAATATAGATGCAACAGAGCTTCTGACATAGAAAGTATACAGATAATGAAAAATTCAATTAAAAAACAAGTTTTATTTATCATCTATTAACATTTTCTTTTGTAAAATTGTTGAAAGGAAACTAGCAAAATTATATAAATATATAGTATTTAAAAAAATATTGTGAACCATTTTTATTTATTTTTTTTGCTTAACATACAAAGATTTTATTCATAGGTATACGCCAAGACGAGTAGAGGAATAAAATGTCATAGCTGCCAGAATCAAATTGCACCAAAGAGTTTTTCCGCTAATATTTTTCGTTTGATCTCAGCCTTGGAGATTCACTTGAAGCCGAAAACGATATCGTTCTTATATTACAAAGCCAGTGGTTACTTACACGTATTTTTGAACTTTGACATATCGAGTTTCTTTGGGTAACAAATATGCTATGCTTATGAAAAAAGAGATAAAAAGGTTTATATTTATTTTGTACTCAGTACTTAAGACACTAGGTACTAGCCAATAATATTTAAACGCAGGACGCAGTATCTTCTTAGAATTCATAGTTATCTTTCATAGATATCGTCGTACCAATTTAGGTGTTATTTCCATAAGAGGGAGGTAAAAAAGCAAGTGTGATAATTGATGGTAATTAATCACCTTTACCATAAACTACGTGATTTTGACGAATGTTGTGACGAATTGATAAATGTATCACTAATATTTTAAAACTTTTTAATTAAATATAATAAAACTTTATAATTTTTACATTCGTAACTTTATAATTTAAAATAAAAAGAAATAAATTGTTTTACATAAAAACAAGATTCGATCGACTGACGTCTTTCGAGGAATATGTCACCTTTCCTGGCTTAAGAAATTAATATTGAATATAAAATAAAAAGTAATTCATTAATATAAACATAATTAATATAAAATGTAAAGTGATTCACTAATAAATAAACTTTACTTGGAAGAGTTTCACTAAATCTAAGATAAAACCCCCTAACGTCGCCGTATCAGTACGGCTGGCACATCTATGGTAGGAATTGAGGAAATGGCGATGGAGGAAGAGAGAGTTGCTAGGCGTGCGTATGTATCGATGAAAGGCGGGCAATTTTTCCATGTTCCAGGTCAATTTCCATGGTGTAATCTCACCAACTGTTATAACAGTCTATTGATAGACATTGGTCTTTGTTAAAAATCAGGCCGTAATCCTCACACTTGGCAAGGGAGTTGGCGATCGCCGATTAATTTTTATTACTCAAGTAAACGCTGTTCATTACGACACTCACGGTAAGAAATTGTATCGTATTATTAAATGCTGGGAATGCACGCACTACCTCCATTTCGGTCCATTCGTTCAGTGTGGATGAAAAGTAGAGGTACGATGTGTCTACTAGTGTTCAGACTAATTTGTGTGAAATAATATAGAACTGTAATGAAACACACGCTCCACCGAGTTGACGCAGCTGCTGTTCTATTTTTTTTTATTTAAACATCGCTTAAATAAAAAAGTAAGAAGCAAACAGGTTACCTATGGTAAATAACCACTAACCTCCATAAATATGACTTTATTATTACGCCGCCTATCTTATCGTAAGAACGTGAACAATCGAGGGGAAAGAAGAAATAATGGGAGAAAGAGAAGGAATTAAAAGAACGATAAAGGAATTGAACCTCCATATATCTTTATATAGTTTTTAATTGTTTAATATAGCAATCAATAAAAATAAATGCTATATATAATATAATATTATAAATATATCCAAAAATATAAAATGTTGACATTATAAAAATTACACCGAAATTTTTGAACCATAACGTGGTTCCACTTGTCACTGTCTAGTTCATTTTGGGCTCTCTTGAAATAGGGTTGTCAATTAGGAAAATAAAAATGACAATTTTCATATATTAATTTCTTTATCCGCATCATCGGAATTTCACTGTATTGGATGAGCTAATTCATAAATAAACTTATTATTAGAAATTAAATCAGTGATACTTTATTTGCTCGAAGTAATATCAAAAGTGTTATAATGGTTGCATGCTATTTAAAAATTTTTAACAAAAGAAAACACAATCAAATCAAATAATATCACTTTTAAATAATCATTATTCTTAATTATAAAATTATTATATCATATTCTTTTTATTATTATAAAATAATAATATTTAATTTTAGAAATCTTCCCTACTGACGACATGAATGAGTAAGGAAAGAAAATTAAACTATCTTTAACTCCAAAAACGGGTTTTATTTCGACTTATACGTTTTAATCGATTTTTGTATATAACGGCGCCACAATCAAACAATATAACCGATAATAAAATAAGATTATGAAAATGAAAAAAAAATCACAATATCACTGTCAGTTGGCGGGAAAAGTCTACTTTCATTTGTCAAACATTCGTCCACCAACAAGGATTTTTTACCACCATTTCGCAGAAAGGTTCTACTGCACGGAGAAGATATAGCGAAAGAAACTCTGCAAAACATCTCTTTCGTATTTTTATGTTTATTTTTTCTCTTTTCACAGTTGTTATATATCTCATTCCTAGTTATTAGTTTTTAACCTTTACTAGTAGTAAAGCCATACTGTGATCCGAAACAATGAGCCAGTTCGATCCTTGATCGTTGGAGTATCGTATCGTAATATGGCCCCTCAGCTAGACGGGGCGACGATCTGCATAAAGCGATAGCCGAAGATCGGGCTAGGTGGCGCGCCTTGGGTGAGATTTATGGCAGTGGACTGCCGTGGACTGCTGATATTGATGTATGTATTTATAGATAATGTATTTATACGCTTATTTATATAAAAAAATCTATAAAAAATATTATATTATATAATATATAATAATATAATAACTATTTATAAGAAAAATATATATAAAGTTATGAAACTTTGGGAACACTTCTACACCGGCCACTTACACGAGATTCTCTCACGTACACGGTCGGTTCTCACCCCCTAGACCTTAGGGCCTATGGGACTAATAGGGACTATAGTTACTTCAGTCCAATCCTCCCCTATATGTTTAACGTAGAATCATGACGAATTTAAAATCAGCACACACACATATGTGTACCTCCGACGCGGCGTCGAGCTTCGAATCATACAGTTATAAAACTTCTTCACTTTCTATGTCACATAGTGCTAGCCCTATGTTAAAAGCAAGTTATTAACATATAAATTGATATTTGTCGACGGCGAGCCTCGCAGAGTGTGATAAGACACGCCGTGCTTGGATGAAATTGTTTGGTCGTATATTTTAGAGGTGGAAGCATTTAACAGGTACCATCTGGAATATGACCCCGCCTACCACAAAACAGTAATTATCATTATAAAGCATCGTAAAGCAGCGACAGCTTAGTTGTTAAAGGATCGCGCTTACGATTTAACCTTGTGGGTTCGACTCTTCCGTTGGACTCTTGACGTAAACCATATTGTACGCACACGTTGAGTTAAGATGGTTAAATAGAATTTGAGTAGAAAGTCTTTTTATAATTCGCTATAGAATTTATAATTCGCTAAGCTCTGCGACAAGCAAACAAAAATAGAAAAATAATAATGAGTGGTTTCTACTGGAAGAAGTGGATTTAACGGTTACCGTTACGGTAAATGTCTTCCGTAGAGTCTACTATACCTGATGATGCCTCGTGTTTAGGCGAAACATATGTCGTGTACATTGTGAAGGAGTGGTGGTATGTGTTTAGTGTGTTGATAGTGGTTGGAAAGTGGAGATTGGATGGAATGATTTGTTGATCTTTTCACTTTATGAATATGACCACTCAAATTTATTTGCGATCATCAAGATAATTGACGGAGTAAATGCAGAGTTGCAGTTATCTTATGAAAGATTTGACAATATTTAAATTGTATATCGATATCATTCCACAGAATTATGGAGGATTCGGTTAAAGAATGTTATCTTAGCCGATTCAGCTACGGCGGCCCGATCTAAGAAATAATAGAATTATCAACTACGTGGAATTTAATAGAAGGCACTCCCTCATACTATTTCCCTCCCTTATATCTTTGAAACAATATTCTTTTACACGATTTAAATGTGTAGCTACTTTATTAATGTAATTTGTACTATTTTTATAGTTTGGCTATTTTGGGTGGAGTAACGTTAGCGAACCTGGGGCCTTTGCATCTACACCGGAAGTGTTTGCGAATAGAAGTCCCATAGTTGCGGGATAGAAACATCGAAGATGTCTATTATAAATGGCCACGAAAGCTAATTCTATCTCGAAGCTACGTTAAAAAACCATAGAGCTTGCGAATTTATATACACTTATATATAACCTTAATGTTATTTGCCTAATTGTAGGAACACACTTAACTTCAATAATTAATGAATTTAAAATCCTTTCCAGTTATATTAATATAATAAAATTATTTAAACTATGTTATAGGTTTATGACCAGTTTTCCTCGTAATATAAATAATGCGAATAAGTACAACATAAAATCGCCGATCATAACGCCTTATTAAAACAACTAAATGAATTTCGAAAACGTTCATTAACTTAATATCCTCAACACACATAAAATCCACATTATGTGTCAGAAATAAAACGATATGATATTTTATTGCAATTTTTCACATAAATACCTAACAACATATGGATGGAGCAGTAAACGCCCAGCCATAGACAAAATGAAACTGACAGATGTAGTTAATGTCCCGCCATTCTGGGCGGACCAATAGGAGCAGACCTTATTTTTTTTCATCAGGACAACAGCTGCGTGTTTTCGGCCGCATTAACGCATGTTATTGGGTGTTTTTATAAGTACACTTTGTGGTAGGGTCTTAAAATGACGTTGGGGATGGAACCGCAAGGGTGCATCAATAGATTTTTTTCAGGCGATGATTTGTAGTCAGGATGATGATGTTATTTTGATATGCCGAATTGGATTTCTGTTTTGTAATAATGAACTAGCGGTTGTTGATTATTATCTGTAGATATCGTTTCAATTTTTTAAAACTTTAATAAAATCCTATTTATAGTTGACTTGTTTTCACTTTTGAATTTATCAAAATGAATGAACAAATATATAACACCGAAAATATTTAAGAATATATAGAGATTTTTGAGAATACTTAAAGAGAAAATTTAGAATCTAAACTTTTTTTGCTTTCATACTCCGTATAATAAACTCTGATGGAAATTAAACAACATTAGAAAAACCTGATCTTTGCATTCTTACCACTTAGTCTTTATTCAGCATTTTTTTTCATAGATACACATTATGACGAAGTCTCTATAGCTAATAGTCGATTATCTCAAAAAACTAAATAGGGTTTTCTCAAAGGCCGGAAAGGATTCTAAAACGTCTATGGTGTTGCAAATTTCTATGCGCAGCGTTATTGTTTTCCATCCAGATTTCGCCATCAGGCGACACATTTGCTCGTTTATCCGCCATATGTATGTGATATAACAAGAAGAAAAAATTGTTTTTGACTAAAAACATTATAAACGAATGGCTTGATCCGATATAATAATATAAGCCTTTATTATTTATAAAAACATAGTTATACATCGTCATCCTTGTAATCTATTGGTTTAATGACAAAGGCCTCTTTTAACATTTTCTATTGACTCCTATCCCTGATTCTCCTTATCCACAATTTTCCTGCTATTTCTTTTATTTCGTCGTCCCAACTTTTGTATTGTCTTCCGCGTCTCCTTTTCAGGTTCTTCGGGCACTAATCGGTGATCGTACATTTCCTTTCTCGTCGAAAAGTGTGTCCTTTTCAACGCCATTTATATTTCCTTATAATATCAGTAGGCAATATTTATAAGTTTGGTCTTGTTCATTATGACTGAATTCCTTATCGTATCCGATCTCTTTATGTTTAGCATGATTCTTTCCATTGACCTTTTGGCAGACTTCTAGCTTTTTGATGTTTTTGTTTGTAGGAGCGTACCTTCTAACAATGATCGGATATATTCCAGTACAAAAGTTAAACGTTATAAAAATATACAATTTTAAAATTAGGAATAACATATTTTATTACAACGGTATTATAAGACATAATTACCTAACAGACGTACAAAAACTGATACAAGTGCAAACATAAAGCTTTATAGGTAGTAAATTAACACTCCATATGGTGTGCCATCAATAAAAGTACAAATTAGGTAAATACAAGTAAGTGTATCTCACTTAATGCTTAAGTTCGCGTAAATTGACTGCATTCCTAACCTTATGCGTGAGCCTTCACCCTTTTGTGGGGTGAATAATGATTAAAAACATTTACGTGTCACTTAAAACGTAACTCTATTTACTACAACTAGCTACATCCCGCGGGTTCCTTCATTTAACACATTCACTGCGTTACGGTGGCGAAACGTGGACACTGAATGTCCGTCTCCTTCACAAGCTCAGTCACTAAGCGTGCTATGGAGAGAGTTCAACTCGGAGTTTCTATGGTAGATAGAATTCGAAATGAAGAAATTCAATTAGCAAACTGAAGTGACAATGGACTGGACTTTCTGGTTCTCAGACACGTTTGTCTGAGAACCGACAATCGTTGGAGTAGACGAGTGCTGGAGTGGAGACTGCGACTAGGCAAACGTAGTGTCGGACGTTCTGCGAGATGGAGTGTCGAACTGCGCAAGGTGGCTGGCAGAGACTGGATGCGTGTAGCCGAAGATCGGGTTAGGTGGTGCGCCTTGAGTGAGGCCCATGTCTAGCAGTGGGCTACCGCGGACTGATATTGACTACGTTACGAGAAGTATTTGGTTGATTTTTTATGGGATAGGAGGGTAAACGAGCAAGCGTGCTGCCTGATGGAAAGGAATCAACGCCGCCCATAGACAACCGCAAGTCCGCAGGAGTCACGGAAGCTTTGCCGACCTTTTAGGTATGTATAGGTTTGTTTTTTGAACGTGCCAATGTCATATCGGTTCGAAAACACCACCGAAAGACTTTTCTCGAAACACGCAGAGGTGGTGCGTGGAAAGAAGTTTCGAGAAAAGCGCACCGTGGTAGATCACCACTCATCCAGATAGTGAGGATGAAACTTTTCTTTACGGCGAGTTGTGCGGTTGTGGAATTCGGCAGCAGGAATTATTCCAAACAATTGTATTTGAATTTTCAACGGTACGACAACTATTTATCCTTGTTTTACCCTCGGTACGCGGATGTTACTTTACATTGCCACGCCATTCGAAATTAGGATCGGATGCCGGATAATATAGGTCGTAACGCAAAGCTAGCAATCTTTATACGGGTAGTATGTGACCCATTCAATATGGACAGTAAATCTGATTCTGGCGCTGCCCCAGTGAACGTGTTATACATTTTATTAATGCTTTATTTACAAATATAGATAGATATATTCTTTATTTTAAACCAAGTAGAAATTAGGGAGTGAAAAATTAATGTTTACTTCCAAAAAACCTTTGGACGAACTACGAAATACAGTTTAGATACAATAAAAATTTAAAAAAATAAATAGGGCAGTAAAATTGAGGGTATTCCCCATAGTTTCAACGCTTTTCTTTAAGATGTGGTTATGGCATACAATAGAGCTAATCCATTTATGTCGACGATGTCGTAGTAAGTGACTACAGAATCAAATACAAATAGTCGATGAGTTGGAGACGCTCCAATTCATCAACTGGTATTTGCCTGAATTTGAAATTGAAAATTATTCCTGAATAGCAAAACCAATCTGCTATTCCCAATCCATTTACCTGCATGGATTGTGGTAATACCCTCAATTTCAAAGAAGGTGCAAAAATCCAGCAGTATACTGATACGGCTTTATAATAGTAGTAGTAATGATGGATGAATCTTTTTAAGAAAGACCACGTCAAGAGTACTCTTAACCAGCGAGCTTGCATAAGGAGAGTGATGAGTGTGGTGGAAGCTAGGAAAGTATGCTGATATCGTAGCAGATGGAGATCTGTTTTTTCTGTCTGCCCCTACGGGAAATAAGCAGGATGATATGTATGTATGTACATTACTAATTTGTTTTTTATTTAAAAAATATTTTCATCATCAACACAACGGTAAAGGTCTATTGCTAGACATTGGCTTTTGAGATGTAACTGTAAACTCCATGCTTAGTTGGTGTATAACAAGGTCGTTTTCATTACTTGACGTTGCTGCCCAACATCCACGGTAAGAAGAATGGTTGCATTTTTTATGGGATAGGAAGGCAAACCAACAGACGTGTCCCTGATGAAAAACAATCAACGCCGTTCATAGACATCAGCAGCGCCTAAGCATTGCAGAAGTAAAGGTGGCCTTATTAACACAGGGAAACATGTAACTACAATAGTTCATCTATTTCAGAATAATACAATTATTTTTTACGATCAAAGTTATCATAACGAAGATATTACGGAATAAGATTTCAAAAGCGTTTTTATCGTTTTAAAATTTTAGATTTAAATAATAATTCATTGTTCCGACTGCACGTCCAATCAAATTGTTGGATTCGTAATGGCGTCATAAAGTTGTTATGTTACGTTTATTATATTGAAGCAGTCAAGTTTATCGTGAACGATGGTGTTTTATATCGTACTTAATTGTCACTTCGCCATGACGTCTAGTGAGAGAAATCAATTGCTACATGGATAGTATATTACAAATTATAACATTTATAAAACGCTGGCATATTTAACTATAAAAAATTTACCCCAACATTCTTACGTTATAAATTCAATTCTCTCTTTTTCTGGACTTTAGGTAAGATGATTTTTATTCAGAAATAGATTTTGCTGCCCTTCTTCTAAAATTCGTATAAATACAATCGCAATCGTAGATTTGAATTTGAACATATTTAAGAAACAATCAAACAATTTCCCGTATTTTGAATTACTCTGATTTGAAATTGTTAATAATGTAAACAGACGAAAAATTCCTGATGTGACATTAAATAATCGTCTTTTACACGTTGATTCTAAAGATCATATCATGCCTTGCAGTTTACATGTATCGTAGTATTCAATTGTGGAATCTTTTTTAACCAATGGATTAAGTAGTTGCTAAATAAAAACATATTTTTTTTAAAACTGAAATTCCGACAATTGCTGTCGCAGTTAAGGTCGCTTAAAAATCAGTGCCTAGGTGCTCATAAATCTTAAATTTTGTATTGTATCTTTCGTTTTCCATTTTACAAAAATAAGCATATTGCCTCATGATTTATGTTATTTTTTCGAAAATAAAAAACTAAATACGACTTTGAAATAAACTCGAACGCCAAACGATACGCTAATTGGTTTTTTAAAAAGGCTGGAAAAAATATTTAAATTGTAATTTTGATATATGTAAAAAACTCTTAAACAACTCATTAAAAGCAATATATCTATTGATATTTATTCGTTTACGAAAACAAATATTCCTAAAATAATAAACAATATACAGTTTTTAAATAAAATATAAATCGAAAGAAAAACATATCTCTTTACAGATTATATCAGTAAGGAAGAATTATATTTAAGTTTGTGTATAAGACACGCAAAATGAACATAAAAATAAATTGCTTTCAATACATAACAATATAACACATTCATAAAGACACAAAAACCAATAAAAGTACGTATGTGTAAGGAGGCAGCCATATTGGGGACGTCACGTGTTCTCAAGCACTCGCTCCCGCTCTGACAAAGTTTTTTCCCGCTTTTATTAGACTTGAATCCAAAGTAACGTTATTGGATCCACTGCTGACAAAGCGCTAAAATGTAATAACTATTGCCTTTTGGATGCCAGCGATGCCACGAGTAGTCACACGTTTAACGTAATCTATATGCATATACATATGTAGGCAGTTATACGATAACTTTTAGGGAATGTTTTATTATAAGCGTTTTAAAGAAAATGATAAGGTACTCATCGGATAGATACTTTTCGGTTTTATTAAAGCGATTGGTCTTTCAAGAACATAAAATTATTATTTATGCTTGCTGAAAATGTTCATAAATCCAGATATAAGAAGTTCGATTGAGTGACGTCCAGTTTCTCTATCATTTGTAAGACAAAACCAAGTTGGCTTCCAAAAATCTGGGTATGCTCAGTTGAGTAAGACAGTATTTAGCACTGACCCATCGCCTCCAACTTTATAAGGCCCAAGTCCGGCCGCATATGCTATACTGTTTTCATCCCTGGGCCAGTGTACCCCAATATCATCTTCTTCCTCTTGAAGCCCCGTGATGATCCAGGATCACTATGTTAATGCGGTTACTATTGTAGTACCTATCTACTTACAAAAAGCCGAACGACTTAAAAGATATTTCTACATATCGTGTAGCGAAATAACATGACCTTTACAACATAAATAAGTATACTACGAGTTGCAAAGTCATACTTATAATTGAAAATATAATTTCTAAAAATCACAAAGCCAACTCATTCGACGCAATCTAATAACCTTGCGGCGTTCAATTGAATTTTTAAGTGATCGTATTTGCCATCAAACTGACAAGGGCCTAACTTTTTATACATAACAATGATCGCATGAATACTGTCAATTCACAAATCTTTAATCTAATAAACCTTATTTTGTGTACATGTCACTCTAAATAATCTGGAACCACAATACGCTGTTCATCTTTAAGCATCACAACGTCAATTTTACGATACATTACACCGCAATTCCAACTACCAAAGCATCGATTACAAATCCAATGATAATAATATGATAATGTTCAGATTGCAAGGAAAAGTTACGTAGTATGCATTTTAACAATAATGTATTGGGATTCACCTACCGCATGGCTGCATGCTGAAGGCCTCTGCCAAAAAAAAGAAAGTGTCTATGACTACAAAAAATACTTTATAACGCCGCCATTTGTTAGTGATGTTCCTATACATAGTTATACTATCGATAAAAATTTATAAATTTAAAATATTAATTCAGATTTATTACTTTAAACAAAAAAACAATTTTTTAAATTAAAAATATTGTTGTTACTCTTTAAAATGTAGACAAAGCTATATAATTAATTAAGTTTAAAACAAAGCTATATATAATTAAATTATAATTCATATGTATAGTTAATTTCTAATCCACTTATATACTACTAAGGTGTATAGTAAAAACGTAAAAAAACATATTATACTACGAAATATAGAACAAAATAATTTTAAAATAAATTATTAAATATATCTATACGGAAGAACACCGAAAAGTGAACACCGAAAAGTTCCGTAGAGTCTACTATACCTGAAGATGCCTCGTGTTGGGGCGAAACACGTATCGTTTACAAGGTGAAAAAGTGGTAGTGTGTGTTTGGTGTTATGTATAGTGGTGGGTGGGTGGAGAGTTGATGGCCGATTTTCGGTAAGTTATTGGTTTAAGTTCCAAATAAATCCACTTCATCCAGTAGGAGAACACACATTATTAATTTTCTGTTATTGTTTGCTTGTCGCGGATCTTAGCTAAGTAAAACTTTTGACTGTCCACATAGTGATGGATTAGTAAAAGTAACGCCTGACTCCATTAATAATTCATATACCTACTTAATTATGAGTTTATAAATTACTTTATATAGATGTTTACTTTTTAGCACATCCCTACATTAAATATTTTGGCGGGCACTTTGACACTCCCGCGGCCGCGTAAACATCTTGTTAGTAAACACCAAATACGAACGTTTATAAATATAAATAAGGCGAAAAAGCGCGAGGATATAATACTTTACAATACAATGGGGGCTAACAAATGTTCCGCGTCATTTGTTGTCACTTTTTCTATGTAAATTGCAAGCGTAATTTGTGATCGCCCCTTTGTCGCTGTTTGTTGTGGGTGGGTTCTTTTTGCGTCGGTGACGGCTGAAAGGAGGTTGTGTTACATGAACGTATTATTTAATTGAAAGGATAGTATCGGGCCCGTTAATATTATTTTAGGCATTCTTAAGCTTATGGTAATGTTTTTTGAAACTTATTATAATTGTCTCGTTTTCTTTTTCACTGCATATATACATATATCCTCGTACTAAACCCGGGCCTCGCTATTTCTGGAGGAATACACGTCAACCCACCACGCTTATACAACCCGAATTGGACCAGAGTGGTGGATTGACAACTAGACACCCAAACTGGAAGTAAATTCCTGTAAGCCATACATATTTATCCCAATGTAGAAATAGAACCCGTGACCTCGAACTGAAAAAAGAAAAACTAAACTCGAAAAAGAAAAAATTACCCAAAAATTCCCCAGTGAGACAATTCTCTCGTATTGCCACTTACCTCATATTAAAAATTTTATTAACTCTATGAGTATCTTAACCAAAGTTATTAAAGTGTTAGTTTATGAGTTAGATACTCATAAAGTTATTAAAGTGATGATAACTTTTAGGTATCTAATCCACAAAGCTAAAGACTCATAATATTGATATCGTATTTTTGTATATAACTTAAATCGATGAACCTTGCTAATAGGCGCAAAAAGTGTTGCATTAATTCTGTATTAATTGTTACAAGTGATCAGGAGAGGTATGCCATTTTTATATTATCAGTCACTTCAACAGATAACGCGTATGAATATGATTTTTATATCCTGAATCTATATTTACAAATACAGAGATCATCGTAATAAACTTTCTACGAGATATTTATTTTAAAAAGGTACATTTTCTTACAAAGATACTTTCAAAAATAAACATATATTTAATCATGTTTTTATAAGAATAACATATATAATTTGTGTTAATATAAATAAAAATACATTAATAAGTCAATGCCATTGCATATTTTATTAATTCATGCATAACTTAAAACTACCGAAGGAATAAGCAGTTCCCATACTACGGAAACTAAGTTGCAAATACTTTAAACTATATTACCTATTACGACCACTGTATTACATAATTATACGTGTGTGTCGCCTCCCAGCTAAATGGAGCTAAGATCTGCGCTGGTTGGCTGATAGAAACTGGTTGCGAAAAGCTGAAGATATACTAGGCGGCGGCATGCTTTGGGAGAAGACTATATCCAGCAGTGGATCCGTTGGCTGGGGATGATCATTAGTAACTTATATAATTTGCAACCCATGATCATGTGAACAAGTGTCCACAGAATAATGAATATTTGAAATTCATTATTATGTGGACATTCGAAATTTTACTAAGCTAAAATACACAGAAAAAGTAAATCTATGGGTAAGTAAAACTCTTACTGTTCACATTGTCTATAAATTTATATAAATATCTAACTTTAAATTAATCTTAGAAGTTAGACATAGTAGTCAAATATTTTATATTTGTTATTACATAATTTATTCACCTTACAATACTTTAATAATTTTAAACATGGTCTACATAACCACATCTAGACACAATTACACACTTTACATCCATGAAAACTTCAACGTTATAAATGAATACGCCTCTATCTTTTTGACTACATTAATATAGCCCTTGTTGCCATTAAATAAAGACTATTCGTTATTATTCTGTGTTATAATATCACTCATGTTAGACATGAGATCAAAATATCTTTATTGGTATATCATCACATGTAATGATACATAGAATTAAATTATTATTCATAATTGATGCTCGATAAATAAGGCCTTTTTTATGTCAACAATCATTTGTAAGAAAATAATTTACTGATAAATTCAACTGTTTAATACCATCAATACAGCCGTAACAATCCACTGGTGGATATTTTTTGCAGGCCATATATATGTATGTCCTGCTAGACATGGGGCGTTCCTATCTCTGAAGGAATGGAGTTGAACCTAGAACAGATCTCTAAGGCGTATTAGCAAAGCTCCAAGATACAGAATAAATTCATATAGGCAATACATGCATTTATACGCGGCCTTATATATTATTAAATCAAACGCGACCATTGTTTCACCTCTTAATTTGAGGCACTCATTATCCCATGCTTAATGGGTGAAATAAAGAAGTGTTCAGTTGCGTATATTTAATTTTTTAAGATTAACCTAAACTCACCTACTTTATGATATGATTTAGTTGTTTTTAATTTATGATTTTATTGTATTATATGTATATAACTAGCGCCAAGTGCATCAACAGAACGCCTGGCATATACTGAGCAAAAACGTTTGTGACACTATTTAGATTTAAATTACTTCTCTTAACTTTTTCTTTTTGTTTATTTGTGTAATATTATTTAGATTTTAATTTTAGTATTAAATTATTGTAAAAAAAGTGTCATAAATAAAGTTTCCTATTTCTATATTTCTTTTAGCCTGTAGAACTCCAGTTCTGAGATACTTTGAAGCTATTAATAAATGACCTAGTCACTAACCACAGTTGCTGAATATCAAAATCCAGTAAAGGTTTCATAATTAATTTACAATAGAGCTCAAAAACATTGATTTTAATGAGTCCGTGTAGTACTCGGTGGGTTTTATGATTATTAGATCTCTAATTATTTGTAAGATTTCAAATAGATGTACTGTGTTTTTGATACGAACTTAAATAGATAAGATGTGATATAAGATTATACATAAAAACGAGTTATGAAACAAAACAAAACACACTTAGGTCCTAGATTTTGATATGAGGAACTTGATGAGTCTAGGCCTGGATAATCGGTAATTGTCGTGTTTACGTAATAAAAAAAAGTGGATCACCTGATGGTAAATAATCACTGCCACCCATGGATTTGTAGACTGGACAGCCACAGGAGACGCGTTCCTCTCCTGATATGTACATCTTACCCTTAGGTAAGGAAGATATCTTACCTTAGGGTACGATGTAAATATCAGAAGAGGAAAGGAAAGTAAAGAAAAGAAAAAGTAATTGAGCCTACCCCTATATTCACCGTAAGAAACGAGGTAATAATATAAAAATGCTACTATTCAACGGCGATATTCAATGTGGATGAGGTAGTTCTCCGGTTGAACTGACATTCGTGACATAACATGGCTGTATCACCATATAAGCGTTATCCTAATTTCCAAATAAAAAATATTGGTTGATTTGGACTATGAAAAAAAAATTATTCGTTTCAGTTAACGAATTGGAAAAACAAACGGAAGCGGTGCCCACTCCATTTCGGATGTGGATTGATAAAAACAATAATTTATAACCGCACCCTATCTTTTAACCCCGCGAGGGATGAAGTGAAATAACTACACTGCGTGCTAGTGAATTAATTTTCGAGTTTCGATTCTACTGACTCCGCCGTCCCCTCGGAGGGGCGAATGACACCCATAAACGGATTATGGGTTGTTATGGGATTTGCGATGTTTATTTATTCGATGTTGTGGCAACCGTACAATTGTTTTATCGGGTACAACGTAAGAGGGAGCGCAGCGAAGGATAAAATAAATACACAATCGCTTATAAACAATAATATGTTAGTTTATTATGGTTACGTCACAGATAAATAAATTATGGAACAGACAAAAATGTTTTCGTTTGTTATGCGACACAATCTTTGGTGGTTTTACTTTATAGTTTAATGATAGTGAAAAAAGCGTTGGAGTAAGAAATATCGTGGCAAAAGTTGAGAAAGGGAGGCTTAGATGGTTTGGGCACATAGAGAGGATGGATGAATGATGACTGATAAAAGAAATTTACGTTGCGGGTGTGGATTTAAGGGTCGGTAGGAGAAGAACAAGAAGAACATAGCTTGACCAAATTGCTGAAGCTTAACCGGCGCGCTTTTATGAAGAGAGTGATGAGTGTGGATGAAGCAAAGAAAGTGTGCCAAGATCGTGGCAGATCCCTGTGAAGTAGAGCAGATTCTGTGGTCTCTACCTACCCCTACGAGAAGCAGGTATAATTATATGTCAGTCAGAGCGACAATCTTTACAAGGTTGACAGAAAATGGATATGTGTAACCAAAATCGGGTAGGTGGCGAGACAAAAGGGCCGCCTATGTCCAGTAGTCAACTATCACCGATGATGATGATGATGACGACATATAAAGAACACTTCGATATCAAATTTCTCTTTAATATTAATTATACTTATGTGTTACTTAGCGGAATAAGGGCTTATTTTATTTATTTTATTATTAATAAAATAAGCCCTTATTCCTCTCTATAATGAACACTTGTCACTTATTAACGATGTACAACTGACAGTTTGCCCTTAGATAAAGACCTTCTCCAAATATCTGCATGTTACTCTCTTGATAAAGCTCATCAATTCTGTAGCAGCATCTCTTATGAGGTCTTCTTTTCAGCATTTTGTTTGTCGCCTTTACTCCGTTTTTCGTTCTTGGGTTTTGGGGGTTGGTGTTGGTGTTAGGATCCTAGGTTGGGTAATTTCATACACAAGTACCTAATAGCCATATCACCTTACACTTTCACCTAATAAAACAAGCACTTTGACTAAGCGTGTATGTAACTGTATATTGTTACACAATTCAATGCACTATTCTAAGGAAACTGATAAAGAAAAAAAAGCTCTTCATTAATTTTCGTATTCATTTATTCATACAATTCATTCAGTGTATGAATAAAACAATTTGTAAGGCAAGGAGCAGGTAACAAGACCGGTAGTCGAATCGAGTTACGTCTCCAAAACAATCAGTCACAAGTGCCGTCTCCCATTGTTTGCTTACAAAATATATTTACAATGACTAACAAAACCAACAACCTTTCGCAGCACGCGCTGTAATTCCAACCAAAAATTTCTAACAAATATATGTTGAACTAAGTATCATTTATTATTTTTCTTAGGTAAAGCTCAAATTAAAACGGACTGGCGCATTAGTAACCAGTACACATAGATCCCTAAATTCACTATTTCATATTCATTTTAGATGTCTAAATAAACATTTTAAACCAACATATCTAAAACTCCCTTACAGTACATTTTTAGTTTATATTTATGTCTAAAAGCACCGGTTATTAGCATTATCCGACACAATAAGAAATTGTGTATTGTATTACCATCATTAAACTGGTCAGTTTGCGGTTGACAGCTGATGTTTTTCCGTTTGTTCACGTATCTTGTCTGTTTACAACACAAATTTATTATATTCCTCGTTTCGTTGAGTAATTATAAAACGATTTTGACCAATGCTCTAAGAAAAATTAAAAAAACGTAAGCTTAGTACGAATTATTCTTATTAACGTGAATACAAAACATATTTGAAATTATTATTACTTAAAGACTATTATTAAAACTTGACGGCCAATTGGCTCAGTGGCCTGCGCCTGCGCCTGCGGAGTCAATGGTTCGATCTCCACATCGAAATTAATATATGTAAGGATTACAAATATATATTAATAATAGTCTAGTAACTCCGCCAATCCGCATTGTACAAGCGTGGTGAATCAATGTCCGTTCCTCCTCAGGAATGGAGAGGACCGTGCTCAGTAGTGGGCCATATATGGGCTGTTAAAGAAAAAAAGAACTTAAAGGCTGGCAACGCATTTGCGATACATTTGGTGTTGCAAATGTCTTTGAGCTGCGTTAATTGCTTTCTATCATGTGATACGCTTGCTTGTTTGCCTCTCTATGCAATAGAGAAAAAGTTGAATCTTTGAGGTCCAAATATCAAATAGAGCAACCCCCTTTCATCCAATGGGTGTTCTACTCAGCAACGTCTACAAGAGTTATAAAACCAATCTGCGACCACAATTACCAGCCAAAACTAAGAATTACGATAACACCCCACCATTTTAGGAACGCCAACATCCAGCAGTTGAAAGTCATAGCAGTGATTCACTGCCAGTGAAGATGTACTTAATATTACCTTAATTAATAAATTATTATAATTCAAGACAAGTATAGCAGACATTGTAAAAAATAACCAATACCGCGGTTAATTTTTTGAGGAAATAAATACTATGTAATATTGCACTATTTTCTCCTGTTTATTTTTTATATTACATTACTATTAAATCCGGTTTTTTAATAAAAAACTAAGTATAAGAATCAATTGTTTTCTTTTTTCAGGTTTAGCTGCTGTCCACTCGTAACATTTAAACAGATTAAGAACAGCTATTAAAGTAAATGAAAATAGTCTCACTAAACTCAAGCTCAAGTTTTTCTTATAGACTTTTACACAATTATTTTTTAAAGAAATGGAAGACAAACAAGCAAATGTGTCGCCTGGTGAAAAGCAATCAATTTTGCTCACAAACATCTGCACACTAGAAGCGTTACCGATCTTTGAGACACGTGAAAGATTGTTTTTTAAAAATTTCCATGTTTAATCGGTTCTCATAGATGGAACTGGCAACTTAAAATAATGTTATGCATGGCTACGGGGATTCTTTCCAGTCGCAACGTTCGCCAAATTGGTTGGTTGCTAACTAATTTATCTTTCTTTCTTTTCAAGAGGATACTTTGACTTTAAACTAACTTATTTTTTTTTACAAAATTTTGTTCCATGTTAATAGTTATAAGAAACATCTGATCAGCTTTTTCCAAAGCGTGCCACCTAGCTTTCATGCATTGAGGAACATGCCTACATATTACAAAATTTATAAACGCTTTCTTCTTATATATCTTGTTATTATTATCGCACCATTTTCTTTATTCACATCACTATATTGTTCGCAATGAAAATATGACAGCTGTCATTTAAGTAACTATAAATTATGTATATTTTTTTTCAAAGAAATCTCCGCTTGTCCGAAGCTTTGTTATGGAGTGGTCATCTATTTCCTGCGGAGATGCTTGCATGTAACACTTTTGTCCGACATTATGCGGTGTTGTTTGGACACGTGTTACAAAATAAATACAAACCCACCTGGTGTAACAACTGAATACAGACAAATGATAAAATAAAACGCTCAAACGCAATTCCCTGTGCAAATCTACTACGAGGTTACTGTTTTTGATTTATATTCTATTAACATTATATAATATTTATTCAAACTTTTTGCACAAAATGCACAACAGACGGACTTAATGTCAATGCAATATTATATATATTATATTTTAATTTCCTACGATCCTTTTTAAATTTATAGAATTCTGCATGGCTTCGTTGCATAAACATTCAACACAAATACTGTGTATTCAGTTCTTTTATTGGATTCTTTGTTTGGCTTACGACACACCCACGTAACTACTTTTGGTAAATTATCTTAACATTTTAATAGTATTTGAAACAAATTTCTACGTATAATACTTAAGTATTAAAACTGATACTAAAATTGTCATCGACATATACATTCAACACACATTGTACTCAATAGACAAATAAAAAAGATAACATCTGAAATCTAGTTAACAACGCTTCAACGCTCAAAGTTGTTTGATACCTTAGCCAGCAAAAAAAAGGACGACAACAATACTTCACTCGGAACGTCACTGGTCTCTCACAAAGGGCGCCATTAACGTCAAAATATTTTCAAAATACGAACGTTCGACGCCGGAGGCATCGCTTTGCGAATACCGCACCATGAAAGTGGATTTAGTTTCTTTTACGTTTACACTCTGGTCGGTAATAGTTTAAAGTTTTTTTTTATGCAATAACACAGTGGGGCACTTGCTTTTTGTTCGTCGGCGTATGTTACAAATCAATATGTATTTGTTAAAATATGAAATTCTATTTCGGATAAACAATATAATTGTTTAATTAAAGTTGTAAAATTATGTTAATATATTCATGTGTTACAAATATCTAATATCCTATCCCATAAAAAAACAATGAGATAGGACAGCAAGTTGTTTGTGTTAGTTCTTGTAATACGTACGTAAGTACGTTTAATCTATTTGTATATAGATAATAAAATCATTTTCACTCATAATCTCTCAATGCCATACCGAACCGAATTGTTTATGCCCGCTTACACAGTATAGTTACTCAACCAAAACCATTTTCCATTACAATACTTACCGGATGTTATAAAGTAGCATTATGACCCGATTATGCCGAAAAAAGTTTGGTGCTTCCGCTCCTAAAACACTGTGTGACTCGAATAGAAATGAAAGAATTACGATTTGGTGTCATTAAATTTGGATTGACTTCCACCCTAATGCCAATGCCATTTCTTAAAAGTAAAGGATTTAAAAACGATTTAAGCCCTTTATCTATGCTAACAGGAAGGCAGGATTTTTAATGTCAGCATGACAGTTCGATTAAACGATACCAATTGCTTTCTTCGTTTGTACTACCTATAAATGCTTTAAAATATTTAGCTCAGTGGTAAGTAATATTTTATTGTAGCCATAGACCGTGTGTAAAAATTTGTTTAAAAAAAGGTTATTTTCTGGTTTCTGAATATAATTTGTGTAGGGATGTCGATAGGATGATACCGAAACATAAATTACAAATATGACAATTACTATTCAAAAAAGTTGTAAATCAACTGACATTTACAGGATTTGTGATATTTTTTTTAAAGTTCCAACCGCACCCTCAAGAGAACGGAATAACTTAGTCAGACAAGAAAAAGCAATATAGGCAGACAGAGGAAGAGATGGGTAAATGACAACGTAGAAACAAATGGAAAAATCTAGATGAGCTGAAAGCAGTAGGAAAAAGTTTGGTAGGTTCCTTGTAGGAACCAAACAAAGATAATGTGGAAAACAAAGCCATAATAATAATAAATTAAACGAAATAATACCTGTTTTTAAAGTAAACGTAGCCTAGTTTTTGCTATTCAAGTGAGCTTTAAAAATAATAATTATATTATAGGTAACCATAAGTTCAAAACGGCCTCAAATATATTACTTTTGGTATCAAGAATCAGAAACATGTTAAATAGCCCAGTTCGCCTAGAAGAAAATGCCTTCGAAGATTTTCAGGGTTAATTGGTAGCATTTTTCTGCGTTACCGCTTTTTGTACGGTGATTGTCTCATTATGCACATCCTTACTCTATGGTAGATACTATATCTACAGTGCCCTTGGTATTGTAAAGGTCTTTAAAAGCTAATTATTACTTACCAGTGACCCGTTTAAGCTATTGCCTAGCGTATAATAACAACATATATGAAATATGCATTTATTCATTTTAAAAAATAATGGCTTTCAATAGTGCCAAAATAATACATATAACTTCGCCAATGTCACGTAGAATCGAGAAGACACGAAGGAGATTAATTGGTGCTGTTGGAATAAGGAAGGAATAAAATGGAGAAGACACGTAGAAGATTGATCGGTGCATATATAAAATAATCAAGATTGTAGTAGGATTGAAACAAAATGCAATAAAGCAGTAACTCAGCAGTACAGTACTAAACACTTACATTAATACAGAGAATGGAACAAAAGTTAAAACCAAAAAATGCAACTATATTGTAAAGTTAAGAGATAAATGTGTTAAACGAAATAGATTGTAGTCTCATGGCAAGACATTTCCCTAAGAAATATATAATATATATTTATTTATTTGGTAAAATATTTAGTTTAGAATACACATCGCAAAAATAATTAAATTCTTGAACTATTTACCTTTTTTTTTATATATAGGTTCTGGCATCAACTACGAACGTCCAGATTACGATGTTGTCAACACTCCCATATCACTAACAGCCAACACTTGATATTTCGCGCTCCTTGCATACTTCGGCGCGTCGTGTGTGGTCCGCTTTCACGGTATTTTTATTGGAAGAAACAAAATAAAATAAAACCGTAACATTTTAAATATTCGTCCCGACTTCGTATAATAATCTTTATCGTTAGTATATATAGGTGGGCAAACGAGGACACGTGTCGCTTGATGGAAAAGATGATCACTTGCATTGATACACAGCCCATAGACATCTGCAACATCGAAGACATCAGAAACGTCGCCAGCCTTCTGTAAATGTGTAGACTTATTTTGGAAGATTTCAATAATAATCTACAGAGTAATAGGTGAAAGAGTAATAGAGCGAAAGACTAAGACGAGTTTAAAACTATTAAATCACTTTCTTATTCTGAAAAAATATACAATTTCTGGAAACCCAACTTGTCCTCTTGCCTTATTAGACTGGAAGATTATGGCTTAATATGAAATATTGTGAATTTTATGTATTGATTGACATGATTTCATTGTCCAGATTCAACGATATATAACGATAATAAATTCTCCTGTCACATGTGATGAAAATCACATATTACAATTTCTTGATGAAAATCCTTGCTATATAGATTTTAGTTTTTTAATTATATAATTTAGTTATTTGCTATATAGATAAGTATATATATCCAGCGGTTTATTAGATACAATAACGGCATTCTGAAATGGATTACATATGTAAGTATGGTGCCATACTATATCAAAGGAAAAAATAAATCATTTAATTTTAGTCTTAATTCATTTATTTTTAAAAGTTTTTTATTTAATTATTATAACTCAAACCTTCCTTATTTTTCTGCAGTTTAATTAAAAATACTTTACCTCTGATTCCACTAATTTAGAGATATTGGCTAAAGAGAAGGTTAAATTAAGTATAACTTGCTTTTAAAATCGTTCAAGAGAAGTAATCGGCAATTCAAATGCATTACCGCGCCGTTTCAAATTAAATCGGTAAATTGGAACGGGATTACGTCCATTTCCAAATCATTAGCCGCAAAAATCGACACCACGGCACGCCGTTGGCGGAACCTTTAAATAAAAAAAAACAAACTACGCGTTCTAAAATTCAAAAATGAAACTACAATTGGGTCGTTCATACCAGTGTTTCTCAAACAAATGAGTAGGTGTAAGTTATCCTATTATAATACGATATTCTTTAATATTTTATGTTCATATATTGTAATCTACGTTTATGCATATATAGCAATCCTCAACTGCCATAAAATATAAAATTAATTAGTAATACATATTATAACTATCAGGACTACACCTTATAACCTTTCAATAATTTTGATATATAATATGCACGAATTTCTTTATTGTATTAGTAGTCAAGTTCTATAAATTTAGTAAATTTATCAGCAGTTTAACTTGAGTAAATAATATTTAAAAAATAAACACAAATACCGGTTTATTGATCAGTATACTTTGAGAGCAGCTGGTCTAGATACTTATCTACGAGCTCCTAATGGGCCATTGTCTCCCGAACGTTCGTTCGGAATTTCGAATTTAAAATGACTTTTTCCTACTTCAGTTTAATTGCGGCAATTTTTACGGATGTCACTTGACCCGTCCGAGCTTTTTACGTAACATGCCTTTTGATTTCGTCCTGCGTTGTCAACGTCTTGTCTGCCACAGATAACATAATGCGCCATTGTCTAAAGGTAAACTGGTGACAAATTAATCTTAATCACTTATCAGTCATAGAGTCAGTCGCCTTAAATTAACTGATATGACAAAATCAGTAATGAAAGCTATATTAATTACACATTTTTTTACAGCTCACATCCCTATTTTTGGGGAAATGGACAGTAATCCAGTGAGTTCTCATAGATCTCTGACGCACTACTAAAGAGCTTTTTAAAAATAATAACGCAGTGAACGTGATAAAGTCGTAAAATTATAAAATATTGATAATCTATAGCTATACATAAACACTTCTTACCTGGAAGAAGCCTTAAGTATTTGCATTAAAAAAGTAAAAAAAAAAACAAAAGTTCCTCTTAAAAAGGGACCAATGAAAAATCGCACTCGATACGCATAATGTTCTACCGAATTTTGAAATCAGAAACGATCTGGCACTGAGAAGTTTATGGAGCGTTTTTATTGTTTATTTAAATGTTTCAATGCAATAAAAGAAAAAATATAAAAAAAGAATTACAAAATTTAGAGGAGTTACGTACTAAATTAAGGGTGTTGTCGACTTTTCCCGTCAACTTAATCAGTGACGTTGTGTTTTTATTTCATTTTTGTAATCTTATATTATTATCAGTTATATTGTTTAATTATGGTGGTGTATTATACAATATAGTTCGACTAAGGTGTATAAGTGAAGTGATATGAAATAAATGCATGTATCGTGACTTTTTAAGTTGACTGAAAAAGTCCATAGAAGGTTTTGGTAAAATAGCCACCATTTTATCAAGACGTGACAAGCTGACTAGTTAAATTTCAAAACATGTGATATTATTCCATTTTACTTTGACAGTGACATAATAGTTATAACTTATTGCCATCAAAAAAGAAAAGGGTATTGTTCAAATAACCTACATTTGACAGATAAGATGGAGTTTTTATTTTTGAGTGGACTTTTCTGTCAATCCTATTAATAAATATTATTTTTAAAGTAACATATTTATTACTAAATGATATAATAAGCAAATAGAGGGAGAAAAATTGATGAGAATATCTCTATAATACAATTGACGAACCGTACAATATTGCAGCCGAACACAATTTTGAAGTTGGTGCAAAAACGGTCCAAATTTTATATTCCAAAAAGAATAATATAAGTTTCTGCAAAATTAAGTGACAACTTCAAAATAATATAATTTACGATATTTTTCTATCTACTTATTCAACAATTACATAACTACTTTATTTCGAACTCATCAGACTTTAATTTATATAATAAATGAAAAAATTCTTTTCACTTAATATTTTAAACGAATATTTTTATTTATTTATTTACATATAAGTGTCTAACCGTTTAGTTTCAAGATATCAAAACTTCAAATTGATTTGCAAAATATTAAAAAAATGATTCTACAGTTAGCTCCGTTTCTTAATAGACTGATATTTAACAGATTAAATATAATTTCCTATAACGAAAAATAAAAGAATTTGATTTCACAATTGAAAATTATTTCCTCATAAAGTATTCTCTTAACATATTTTTGTGTACTGAACTCATGGAAGTTACAACATACTTTAGCTTTTTTTAATAATAATGTTACATTCACGTTTAACGTAGCTTACGAAAAAAAGAAGTCGATAAATCGGAGCGTAGATATCATTTCAATATTTTTTATGGGATAGGAAGGCAAACGAGCAGGCGTGTCGACTGATGGAAAGCAATATTTCAGAAGCGTTGTCGACCGTTAAGAAATATTCAGGCTTGTTTTTTGAAGGTTTCAATGTCATATCGGTTCGGAAAAACCGCTGGAGGTATTTGACTATACCTCTGTGGAACCAGTGGCCTCTATTAGTAGTTTAAATAATATTATATATTTCAATCTACAATTGACTAAAACTGTTTAATAATCCTTTTATGTATCGAGTGACAACTAGAACTACTAGAACGGAACCCTAATGAAATAACCTGGTAATAAATAAAAACATTACACTGTACATGTCAGTACGTCTGTGTGCGTGCTCTCGAGACTAAATTATCACATTTGTTCGTTCAGCGGAGATATGTACAGGGGGATGTACAGTTTTATAATGCGTAGTATAAAATACTTGTCTTACGGTTGCCAAACATGGATTTTGAACAAAACAATAAAAAATAAAATACAAACCTCTCAACGTACAGTACACAGTACAAGAGAGAAGCATCTTGAATATTAAACTTAAACACAAACAAAAGTGCAAAAAAAATTCCAAAAAACTTCTGGATGTTCTGGATGCCCTACAACACGCCCAGTAAAATAGACGTGAGGTGGTCATTAAATGGGCAGATCCAAGCAACTACAGCAAACGAGGGAGAGGCCGTCCTAGAGAAAGGTGGGCTGACGAAATAATCAGCCTAGCTGGAAACCACTGGAGGAGGAAGTCATACAAAAAGTTCTGGAGGAGGCTTATACCTGAAATGGGTCCTTGACCAAAGTAGCATAAAGTAATATTAGTTAAATTTTTTCCAATATATTTAAAATAATGTTAAAATAGGTTAAGAAAATAAAGGCTTTTATTATTATTATTATTATTACCTGGCTGGAAAGCTGTAGGCTCCAATTCGTAGAGAAGATGAGACGACAGTTACTGTGTTGCGATTTTTTTTCCAAACCCGAATACCCCGCAAATCCGCCTTGGACAAGCATAGTAGATTTAATATCCATTCTTTTAGAATTTAAATGTCCTCGTGTTTTGCCATGGGACTTATATGAGCTATTAAAAAATGCAGTGACCTCCAAATTTAAAAATGTGAACGCAGAAGCTGTCAATGTTTATTTTTTAAAAAAGTTTTAATTTATTAAAATACTTTTATATATCTTAAATTACTAATTCCGTCTTCCCATTTATCAAACACCATTTGTATAAAAAAAAAGTAATAATCACAAACGAACACCGCCCATACGCTACAGGGTACCTTTAAAAATATATATATTCCTTTTCTTTCTTACTAACGCAAATTACTAGCGTTTTCTCCCTCACTCACTCCCAAAATGGTCGACCGCTACGATATTAATAATTTATATAAAGCCGATATAAAATGAACTGGTTTACTGCGCCTCTTCAAAATGTTATAGTTCAAAGTAAAATGGATGTTACGCATCTCTAGCTCCCATAGAATACATATAATTTACTTGGACCCCGTAAAATAATAATTACCTTTAGAACCGCCTCGTTTTTTTTTTTTTGATGTCAAAGGAATGTAGGGTGCATACGAAATCGATAAAAGTGTGGACAAGGCGATAGCCATCGCTTGTCATGACAAGTAATTAAACACTGACTACATCGGTAAACATTACGCAAAGGTATTTTGTACTTATACCTTAATTAAGGCAACGGTTGAGAAAGCTGAAGGAAAAAATTAATTAGCTATGTTATTATATTCTGCAAGATTTTTAATTTCTTCGCTTTTGCTCGTTATTATTACACTTTTATATATTTTTTCATTAACTTTTATTAACTGTAAATGGGGTTTTAATTGATTATTCGAATAATAATTCTTAATTGTAACTGTAATAAACAAACTTTAGTATTTTACCGGTCAAGATTTAGGCAAACCAAAGCAAAATATGAAGAACATATCGCAGTAGGTGCAATAAAGAGGAAAATAATGCTATATACATATGTGATTTGAAATTATTTATTAGTTGCAATTTTGTTTTATGAAACATAATTACAGTACTATAATTTCAACTAAAAATATAATATAGGAATATATTATGTTACATAAATAATTTAAAAAAGAAGACTAAATACAACGTCTTTGATATACTAGAATTCTTGTTCATCATTCCAACTAAGCTAATAATGCTTGTGTGGCAAATGATTCACATCAATAGTACAACGGACGATATGAACTCAAGATCTCAGATCGTTAGGCCGCTTCATATTGACTAACCTATTGCTGCTTAAATTAGATATTCTTTATTGTATACCAAAAAAAAGTATTAATAGTTATATTATATAGAAAAAAGATACAATGTTATTGATGTTACTAGAATTCTTGTTAATTATACCAACTAACCTAATTAATCGTGTGGTGCAAATGGTTCACATCAATAGTGCAACGAATGAAACGAACTCAAGATATACCAAAAACAAAGTATTAATAGTTATATTAATACTTTGTTTTTGGTGTACGATAAAGATTGTATCTATCTAATTTAAGCAGCAATAGGTTAGTCAGTACGAATCGGCCTAACGATCTGGGATCTTGAGTTCGTTTCGTTCAATGAACTATTGATGTGAACCATTTGCACCACACGAATTATTAGTTTAGTTGGTATGATTAACAAGAATTCTATTAATATCAAAGACATTGTATCTTATCTTCTTTTTTAAATAATTTATTTAACAATATATTTCTATATTATGTTTTTAGTTAAAATGATATTACTGTAATTGTTTCATAAAACAAAATTGCAACTAATATTATACATATAATATAAATAAATAATAACGTAGTTTAATATTTCTTCTTAATTTCAAATGTTTATGTCACCTTAAAATTAGTTTCATTTTTTTAAAGATGTCCCTTTTAGCCTAAAATAGTGGACTACTCTTAAATTAATAAGCCGTGTTGTATTGTTTTTTTTTTTACAATAATGGCCGCGGTTAATCTTAGCCGCCGGATGACTTCATATAATCTATGGTCAGCGGGATGACTCTATATTATCTATAGTTTTTTATCACGAATTATGAGATACACATAAATTTCAACACGTCCGTTCTACTATCTATTCATAATTTATGAATGGTTATAAATTTAAATATATAAAGACTTGTTAAAAATGTAGATCCGAAAATAATACTGAGAATAGTATCAACAAAAAATTATATCGGCGAAAGGACTAAATATCTTCATATATACAGCAAGTTTATGCATTGAGACGCATATATAGACTATATGTTATCAAATTTGCTTCACTACTTGAGTGGCTCAGAGAGTTATGGAGAAGACAATGCTTAAAGTTACTCTGATGAATAATGGATTCGGAATGAAGAAATGCGTCGGAGAACCAAACTCACCGACTGCACTTCTGCAGTCTGCATAGGGTTCAACGGATGATCGGGCTAGGTGGTGCTTTCGAGGCTATCGTAGGCTGTTGATGACGATTTTAACAAATAATGTAATATGTAAATTATTTCCCTATACATTTAACCAATATTTTTTTAATTAGTAGGCAAAGCGATGGCGGTATAAAGGAAGGAAGGATCTTAGTCTTACTTGATGAGTCCTTAGATCACTACTAGCCCTTTTGTTGTCGTGATACATTTTATATAGTTTCACTGGTCTTTCCAGAGTCAAGATAGGAGAAGTATTCGTCACCGAGTTATCATCGTCGTTTTCTCCGGTCCAAATCGCAAGCTTTCTGCTCGTGATATCTTCGGACGACAGTATAAAGGAATCTACTTAAGAAGTAGAGAATGGAACGGTCCATATAAATTAAATTAAATACAACAGGAACGTAAATATAGAATGTGGAAAACATTCATGGCTTTTTATAAATTTGAACAGTAACCTAAAAATATGTTTAAAATTAGGGGAAAAAAATATAAACCACACTCATATTTCTATTTATCAAATAACATTAGTGATGTATAACTAACAAATATGGCATTGCCAAAAAAAATAATAATAATTTACCAATACTTAATTTGACTTCACGCCGCCCACAATTAGTAACTTCAATTATAATACCACGAACCGGGCATAATTTCCATACAAAAATTAAATTAATTTATCAAAACCATCATAACTAGTTTCGTGCGAAAGTCGCGTAAACCATATTTTATGTTGAGCGGTAAAAGAAAATACGATATTTTGTTGTTTTGTCACTTGTTGTGAGACCACCCATGTTTAAAAACACCGCGAAAGCCTGCTTGATATATGATAACGTCCAGGTAAAGTTCTATTGATAATAAAAAAAACTCGGCAAAGCCGCCGCGGTCAATAAATAACGCCTCATAATGGTCGGGTGGAAATGTCAAAACATTGTGTAATTGCGGGGGGTAAGGCGTTTTTTTTTTTGCGTGTGAATAAGCCTTAAGAAACACATATATCAAAGGTAATTGTGCTTTATTGGAGGAAACTTTTGAATATTATAACTACTTGAATTTTTGGCTAGTATTAATCCCACTAATAGTTTAAATTGACGGGAAAACCGTTGTAATAGGCCTTATGTGGTATTAATTTTGAGAGTGAAATTATTTTTTTTTTATATAAGGTGTGTTTACGAGAAAGCGGATCACCTGATGATAAACTAACACCGCCACCTGTGGACATTGCCTGGTTTACGATATTGATTTGGATAATAGGCGGATAAACAAGAAGTAAAAGGAGAGGAAGAAAGAAGTAAAGAAGAAGGAGAGGAGTTGCCTCCGGAGCCCTACACTCACTATAAGAAACCGAAGTCCTGAAATTTCGATAACAACGGTATAATGTCACTACCTGCCCGAATATATAATATTATAATTAAATGTAAATAAACTTTGAAAAAAAAAATGTCTTGAGTTTTCATATAAAATACGGAGAAACTTTTTCCCCAACCTATTATATCGAAGCAAAAAAGTTAAACGTACCTAGTAGTAAACCGCTAAATAAAACTTACCACCAGAGCCAAAAAAACCTTTAATATTTATGAAAAAATTGTATCAGATCACTAAAAAACAGTTTCAATGCTGTACAAAATTTTTTATTGGTCGTAGAGTTGTAAGACTCAGACTATTCGACACAATATTTTTTATTTTCATTCTAATATTCAATAAAAAAAAACATCTGTGTCATTTACAGCGTTTTCGCTTTTTTACGTCGACGTTTTCGCATTTTTCATAGTGGTAGAGCCACGCTGCAAACAAATACTTTGTCAAAAATGGCATAATATTTGTCTGTAGCGTGAATAGGCCGACTCGCCCGGGGAAGTACCACACTCCCGCAGGAAACCGGCGTCTGAGTGGTAGCTATAAGCTACCGCGCTTCGTACGGTGAGCGGCCGAGTTCCGGAGGCCCCACACCCTCCTATCCTCCCATTCTAAGTCCTATAATGACACTTTCTTTAAAGGTCGGCGACGCTTCCGCACTGCCTATGGCGCTGAGAATATCTATGGGCGGCGTTAATTGCTTTCCATCAGGTGACACGCTTGCTCATTTAACTTCTTATCCCATAAAAAAAAATGACTCACCCAAACATCTTGTTCAATATATTTAATGACTTGTCTGTTGTTTCCAAAAGAGGAGGTCACAGGACGCGGCGGTACGAGTGGTAAGTAACGACCACATTAGCAGAACCACCGTTAACCGCACTCTTTAAATTGGCCACCGCTTACTGTCATTACGCGACCATCCACACCACAAAACTCATACATGTTCGACCAAAATTACATTCTTCAAAATGGTAATTCGTAAACGATTCCAAGAAAAAAAACGAAATATTTTTTTATATAATGAAGGTTTATTTTAGGAACTGGTCATCAGATGGACAGATGTAACCACCGTGTGTGTGTGTTGTACAACACATGTTCTTACAATACACACACACACACACATATATATATATATATATATATATATATATATATATATATATATATATATATATATATATATATATATATATATTTAAATTCGTTACGACCTTATGTATCAGAAAAAAATACTGCGTCGAATGGAATAATACAAAAAACTACTTGAATACTATTTCATTTAGTCAGTTTAAAATTTTTAAAATACACAATACAAAAGTAATACTTGTGTAAATGGTAGATCGAACAGTCTTTTTCTCTAGTAAACAATAGATCTTGCACTGAAGTAATTTGCGTCCCCGTCCCCTGATATATAGATATCCTTTGCAGTTGACACTTGCGGAATTTACTAACAGGTAACTATAGCCGAAAAGGCTAAGATAACATCATTATACCGCTATACAATACCTACACTTAATTGTTTCCAATATCAATCAGGCAGGAAGCGTTCACATTATTAAGCCTGGAATAAAGCTTAACTGTAGTACAACAATCCGAAAATCATATGCCGGACTATAATTTGTGGTCCAGTTGACGCCAGATGACATCCGGTGGTCACCAACAAATAATATGGCTTCTGTAGCGGTCATTGTATCATAATATATATAATAAAACGAGCAGACGATTGTCATAAACTTAGTTCATCTCCGTTATTATGTTAAAAATACTTCCTAATTATTGTAGGTACTTCATTCTTCACCACAAATCGTTGATTAATTATAACCTTAATAATTTTTGCTATTTAAATATTTTTTGAATAAAAATTTTTCTTTCGGTGACTAGTAGCTTGTTTTCTTTATACATATATTTATAATCTTAATTCCCAGTATAAGCATAGCAAACACTATAAAAATTGTAACCACTAACGATGGAACTGGCAACACTAAAATTAAAATATAACCCATTCGATACGAAACTGTTTAGAGCAAAGCATTTTATTTATTCCAACATTGTTTTTTGTTTATTTGGCGGTATAATTTATTAGATTTTAACATAAATAGCAGTAACATTCACGATATAAACTATTTACACTGCACCGATAGTTAAATGAGAATGAATTTACTTCCGACCTAGATTTAAGCAAAACGCAATATACGTAAATTGTAAAGAGAACCAATTCAGGTCTAGTATCTACCTAATTATTATAGTATTTTTTAAAGAATAATTAAAAAAAAAACAAATTTAAAGCAAATTCCTACTTAGATCAACAAAGAAAAAAATTATTTTATTTTAATAATTATCTCAAGTTCAGTTTTTGCGTAAAAATGTATTTGAACAAGATAGTAGGAATTGAAAAATCAATGTAATTTAAACGGGGCTAAACGGTAAAGTGAAAGTCTTTGGAGTCATTGGTCTCGGATTCAATTTTCACAAGTATTGTCCCATGCACGAATCTTCTTATTGTTGAAGCAATAGATATAAACCAGCCACGTTTGCTTACGTAGGGCGGATTGGCAAGGCACACAGACTCGAAATTAGGCCATTCACATATCAGTCCTGATGCGAGAATCGAATCCGCGGCCATTGATTACGAAGGCGGTAGCTTCAGCTAGCCCGGGTATTTATTTACTTTATTTTATTTATTTATGATGGTATATTTGGTCTGTTTTCCGTAATATGCGACGTGATTGCATTTCATTTCATGGTTGGGATTTAATATAATCGATGTACATGAAGTATATTTTTATTTAGTTAAAATGACTGATAAGATTTCTGGTGAATAAGACGATTAATAAGATGACACCATTGCAAGTGCAAAATTACTTATTTTAATTAGAAAATATAAAAATGTACACTACGTAGTTGCTCTAATACTTATAACTCATTTAACAAATTTTTTCATAAATAATTTAGTTACCGTAACAATAGAAGCACCCTTCTACTTCACCCGGGGTATTCGACACAGTGCCATCCATGCATGCATCCAATATTTATCATACATATAGTTTTATATATTTAATTTACTTTGTTTATACATAATTTCATTTAATTTTTTTTCTTTTATCAAATTTTTACAATAAGAATTAGAAGTAACAATTATATGGAATTAAATAGAAAAAAATTATCTGGAATATAAATATAAAAAATAAAAAGTATAAAATAAAAGTAAATCAATTATTTTTCGTAAAAAAAATTATTGATTTACTTTAATTATAACCTTGAGGGTTAAAATTCCTAACACATGCATTTGTGTTAGCGACATCTAGTGTCAACTTTAGTAACTCGAATGAAGTTTAAATTTATTATTATATCATCTATCATCAAGTAGCATAACTAAAAAGGTTATTAAAACAAAATTGAGAATTTGTAAATAATGCCATCTGTAAATGAGGTTAGATACTTCTATAAAATAAAACTTTTAATTGGCAAAAGCATGTCTAAAATTTATTATTATATATTCACGCCTATCCCCCGCAGGGGTTGGCAGAGACCACAGAGCTCCATCCGCTACCATTCATCGCAGCGAAACGGCTCTTAATTAGTCGCTTTTCGTCCTCGTGAGAATCAGGACGTGACGGGTGGCGAACCACGTCGCCGTCATTTTTCAACGAATTAGGTATATTAAATTCATCTTAGTGAATCCCACGAGCCACAAGGGAGGATGAAGGTCAACCACAGCAGAGCCCTGCATGCTGAGGTAAGGCACCATAGTAACCGGGGGAGCCCTACCCGGGACAGTCGGCACGCTTTCGACTAGGCTCGCCCCTAGCAACGCATCCATTGGCACGGCAAACCGTGGATTGGCAGAGAGGAAGGGAAAGGATAGAGAAGAAAGGAAAGGAAATGCGGATTGGAGGGGGTTATCTGACTCGAAATAAATATTTATAAATACATATCATATATATATATATATATATATATATATATATATATATATATATATATATATATATATATATATATATATATATATATATATATATATATATATATATATATATATATATATATATATATATATGTATATATATATATATATTCCGATGCGGGAATCGAACCCGCGACCATTCATTCCGTGGGCGGAGGGCCGCGCCACTGAGCCAATCGGTGGTCTAAAATTTTGTAAAAAATGTAATTTCTAATAGCACCTTGACCTTGACCTTGACCGACTATTACTGAAAGTAAACTTTGTAATATAGTCTTAAGAACTAACGCCTTCGGCCTCCTGAATATTAATAATTTTTGTAATACTTAACGCTTCCAAACATCTTCCAATACAGAAAGTTTTCAAGAATATTAAATAAAAGGCAATTCGCGTTATGATGAAAGTTTGATTACAAATTTCTTGATTTTAGCTTCAAGGAGGTACATCAGCATTGTAAAAATCCAAATAAAATCAAATTTATTATGTTTAACATACCATATATTTCTTAAACACTAAACATACTACTAATAAAAGTACATAAAATAAAACATTTTTAAACGTTAGTTTTGTCACTGAGCGCTATTTGATATATGTATTCTTGCATCCATAACTATGTAGTACTTGTAGATGTAGCAAATTCTGTAGTCATCTATCTTTAATCTAAGTCCAGGTCCTTCAATTTTATACATGTCCTTGCCTTTGCCCTTACTTTAAACTGGTCTGTGAACTTTCTTAGACATCCTCTTTTTGTGTTCTACCTTGAAGTTTTCTCTTCATGATATTCAAAATAAAAATTGTCATGACACACCAAATGCCCAATCATACTTCCCCTTCTAATCTTAACGTGCTGTTAGTAATTATTATGTGTATGCATACTTAAGCTATTATTTTTAAATTGTATCATTACTGGAATGTTTTGGATTTTGAGTATTATAACTTTAAAAAACAAAAATACATTTTTTGTAATAAAGAAATTAATAATTAGAAAATCAGAAACAACTTTTTTTGCAAAAAAAATTATACATATGTTTTTTTACAATATATTTTTTTCGTTATATACACATATGTTCAAAATAGCGCAGTTTCACAAATACAGAACTTGCTGATCAAACCTGGTTAGAGTTCTAGTTTGTTTTAAGTATAAATCCTAGCCGATTCTGTTACAGCGACCTTTATTAGAAATCTAAAATATTTATAAAATACATATATTTGGGTGCCTTAAATTTATGTGCAATACAAAATGCACGATCCCGTCAAAATCCTCATTTATCGATATACTTTATTTTCGATACTATTGGAAAAATTGGATGCAGTGTCTTCCAGACGTATTACACATACACAAATTCATCCAAAGACTCGAAAACTAAACTACTATAATGTATTTTAAACTAAACTTGTATTTTAAAATTTCGACCGAGATTTTAATCCGGAACCCTTGGCTTAGAAGTTAGGTGCTCTAACACCCAGTGCAGTTCTGGAGGCACTGCTTAACACGTTGACTGCCGCGTCACCCATATTCGGGTGACGGTAAAAGTTCACACCAGGCTGCGTAAGCCACGTTCGGTTGACAGCTAGAGTTCACACCAGGCCGTGTCACTCGTAATCGGGTGACAGTAAGTTCTAATCGGGCCGTATCGCCAGTATTCGGATGACGCCGATTTGACTCGGCCTACAAAGGATTTTCGTTGTATAAATCTTCTAATATTTACAATTATCTTCGTTGCAATTTTGTAAAGCGCCAAAGCAGCGCGCAATTCCGTAGCAGCACTGGTGGCCTGACGGAGGTCTCATTGCAAACACGCGTGGCAATCAACGTGTTAATATATCTCTTCGTAAAGCAAGAAGTAGAAGCTAGAAGAATGCTAGGACACCACACACCTGCATTCTAGGAGAAATAACCAAAGACATGCCCATAGTTGGTGCGATCGATGACAAATAGATAAGGCCTATATATTCGATAAAACCTATAGTATACAGCCTTATGAAGATCATAACGCAACATTTGAGGCAAAAACATCTTAGCACTTTCACAGACGGCTCTAAGACGTCGTCAGGTACAGGCTCTAGGGTCTTCTTGGAGGACCTAAAAATTAATATTTATCATTCGCTGGGGGTGCATAATTCGGTCTTTCAAGCCGAATGCATGGGTATTATCCTAGCCATCAATACCATCAACGCTCTTGAGGTTAGAAGGCAGTCCATTAGGATATTCACGGACAGCCAGGCGGTACTGATGGCGAACAACAACGAGATACAATCCGGAATTATTCTCAATTGCCACGAATTGCTCACAGCAACAAGTAGACAACAATATCACACTACAAATGCTGAAGGGTTCATGTGTGGTTCATGATAAACTTGGCAGAAAAGCGTCAACAACTGCAACCTTTGCACCGCAACCAATGATACCATTGCCCTTGGTGGCCTCTTAACCCTGATCAAAAAACATACAAAAAAAGGCTTTAATGATTACTGGACAAACTGAAATGGTTCTCGTCAGTCCAAAGAGGCTCTACCTACCTAATCGTGGCCTCGCAAGAAAACTCTTTCATCTTGGGAAAGCGCAACTACGCGTAGTGACCAGCGTAATAAGTTGACATTGTCCATTTAACAGACATCTATTTGTGTTAGGTGTTATAGATAGCCCACTATGCGGGGCCTGCATGGAGGAGGAGGAAACGGCTGCTTACATCGTGCTGCAGTGCAAAGGAGTAGCCTACTACCGGGCCTGATAATTGGGTGCGCCTGAGTCCCTCATGGGTGCTGTAGGAAAGCCGAAGAGGCTGCTGCAGTTCTTCGAGGAGCTGAGCTGAGCTATCCATTCTGACAACACGCAAAATAGGCGAATAATGACGTCAAGTTGCGGAAACCAGCCCGTTACACCATCTACCATCATCATCTAGGTGCTCTAACCACTGAGCCAAATGGTCGTTTTTTTTTATATACATAAATCTATATTAAGTTATCTAATATGTCAATAATTTTATAGTAAAGTGCCTAATTTTTTATTTTTTTTAGTTTACTATCATATCAAGTCTCCATTTTCATTACTTCCCCTGTCTCGTCTTCTTCTTTCTTTTCCTCACTTCACTGTATTCGGCTTCCACTGTCGTCCCGCTCAAATCTTGATAGCCTTCGGACTTGTGTGTTTCATAATTCGGGAAATTGATGCCTTCGGTCTGCTGATAATTTTCGGAGAACGATTCGGAGAAACGGGTGCTTAAGGCTTCCGAGCCGAAGAATTTGTTGGTAAAATTGTCTGTCGGTCGTTGCAAGTTTTGGTATTTTTCATTTTGCGGGATGATTGTACTGAAGATATTACTGGCTAAGGCGGCGGGCGAAGGTGGATACGCGCCCTGTTGCAGTGGTCAGAACTTCAAATCCTGAAATAATAAAATCAAAAAATTACAATGCAGACGTAACAGTCTCTCCATATAATATTTAACTTAGCGTTAACACCATAATAATAATATCAACGAGAGAACCAAGAACTAGAACTATTGCACGATAGATGTTTAGATCAGCCGAACGAATGCTTATTGCTCATTCGTGTCAATTATGTGGTCGGTAGGTCGCTTGAACACAAAAACACTTTAAAGCAGCGGTCGGGGAACTTTTTTAATCATTACCCCAAAATATTTTTGTGAAAGTTGATATTACCCCATGGCGAAAAACAAACAAAAAATTATAGCCCCCATGATTTTGAAAAGTAAACAATAACTAAAAACTTAATTTAAACATCATTTATTCAATTTATCAATGTAATACCTAGTAATACATAACGTAATAATAGTAATATAGAGTTGAGGAAAAAAAATTGGCTTCCACAGAAAATATAAGTAAATGATAATTTCTTATTATTTTGTAATTCGATCGATATATCGATGATTAATGATAAAATGGTGGTCTTGTCAGCAACTAACTAGTAAAAACTCGCTCTCTGATTCGTCAATGTATTTGTATCTTGACGGCATGGCACGGACTGAGCAGGTAGCCGGGGCTGTGCTTTACTGCGCAAAGATATAACTCGAGAACACTCTAGTAGTGGGGAGTGAGATGGCGTGGCCTGCATATGTCGCTAAATTGTTTAAGTTGAAAAAAATACGAACAGGTTTATAAAGTAGCAAATTAACCATATATACTTTTTACTCACAAAAGTTTCATTTTTACCCCCAAAAATTTCATTTTTACCCCATTTGGGGTAATTTACCCCTGTTCCCCGACCGCTGCTTTAAAGGGATCGCTCCGGGAAGCGAGCACGTACACACACGCAAGAACGCTCTAAGCATCTGTTCGCACGCTCTATTACCGTTTACATCGAGCGAGCGACCGTTCTAACGACGCAAGAATATTCTAGGCTTGTTTATACTAAAAGAATTTGATAGAGTGAGGACGAGAAAGAGCATTCGCTCGTCCGATGTAAATCCGCCTTAACGAAAGAGTCAATTCAACCGCGGAAGTACTACGCCCTCAGTGGAAACACTTTACTGTGTCATCTTGTTTCGTACTGTTATATGGAATAGCAAAATTGTCTATTTAAACAAATCCTCAATAAAGTACCACATTTTCAACTTACAGCAAAAACGTTTTCCGTAGTCGATACGTAAATATAGCGTATTTGTATAACGATAAGAAATATATATATATTAAGAACCTTTATGGCCTGCGGAAGATCAGGCAGTTTCATGTCTCGCAGCTGTTGGGGGAGATTCATACTCTTTACCGCTGACACCGCACGCGCAGGCGCCGCCGAAATACCCGCCTGAAATGTAAAAGCCACGTATCATCTTATATTCCTTTCCCAACTTGCGTATGAACTTAGAAGAATTGCATGGACTAAAAATATAACCATCCGTCCGTCTGCTTCACAAGCTCAGAGTCACTTAGAGAGCTATGGAGAGAGCTATGCTCGAAGTTATTATGGTAGGTATGATTTCCGAATCAGGAATGAAGAAATCCACCAAAGAAACAAAGTCACCGACATAGTGTTTCGAATCATCAAACTTAAGCGACAATGGGCTGGGCACGTTTGTCGGAGAACCGACAAAGTTGGAATAGACAAGTACTGGAGTGAAGACTGTGTCTCGGCAAAACATATTGTGGGACGCTCCCCTGCTAGATGGAGCGACGATCTGCGCAAGGCGGCTAGTAGAGCCTGGATGCGTGTAGCCAAAGATCAGGCTAGGTGGTGCTTCTTGGTTGAGGCCTATGTCCAGCAGTAGACTGCCGAAGGCTGTTGATGATAAAAAATAAAAAATACTAGTTGAGGATATAAAATACTAGTTGAAGAAATACTAGTTAAGCACAGAAAAGTTGATTCAAATGACTGAGGATAGCAATAAATACAGACAAGAAGAAGAAGCCCATATCACTTCAGGACTTGTTTCTGAAAGAATGGACATATACCACCAGGCTCATCGAAAACAAATTGCAGACACTTATATATATTATAAATACTTATAGGACATACATATATTTATCCCTTTACCATTAACTTCACGATTCTTTACCACTGAGAAATTCGTTGTATTGATTCCCATGATTGTTGTGCCTTACCATGGACATTTTATAGCTGGTTTCATTTCTTCTATATTACTCATAATAAAACATCAGTCTAACATATTTATTCCACATACATACATATTGTCATGCATGTTTCACGTAGGGGTAGGCAGTAAAAACAGATCTCCATCTGCTACAATCTCGGTATACTTTTCTTGATTCCTCCACACTCATCACTCTACTTATGCAAGCTCACCGGTTATGGGTACTCTTGAGCTAGCCGTTAATAAAAACTTCGGCAATTTGATCAAGGTATGATTTCCTTGTTCTTTGGCTACCGATCTTTGCAATCCACATCCACAACATAAATTTCTTTTACATGTCATCTTTCATTCATACATACTTATTCTGTTCTTTTTTATAGCACCAAATAGCGAAAGTTGGCAACCAATACACTGCTATATTTGTCTTTAGGAAGGCGAGCTTGACATAATTCATAGATATTCAAGTCTCACCTCAGCTTTCTGCATCTTGTTTTGCTCCTGAAGACGACATAGTATATCAGCCATATTGGTTTGTAGTACCATTCCACCCATCACAAGTTCATCTAGCACCTGGTGGGCTGCATCCGCATGGAAAATCAAGTCCAGCTCACATACATTCTCAAAACATTTATCCAATGTTTCTACAAATACCTGGAATATAAGATATACACTATATACATACCTAGATAAATATAAACCATATAGCAGGGATGGCGAACCAATGGCATGTGGACCATTGGTGGCACGCGAAGGAATTATTTAGGCATGTCACCAATTGAGAAATTTATTGTAGGTTTAAAGTCACACTAACAAACATAGAAATCAAAAGTAAGAAAAAGCAGCGGTCTATTTCTGTTTGCAAATAAAAAGTATTATCATGAAAGTATGGATCATACTGCATAAAGGAAGACCTGACTAATGGAAGAACAAATTGGAAGTGCCTGCATAGAGATGCCTGGAGGAGTATTGTGGAAGAGGCCAAGACCCATACTACATTGTAGCCCAAAGGAAGTAAAATTATGAAAGTATTGTTTCTTAAGCAGTCACTAAGCCAAAATTGTTCTTTGGCACATCATGGCTACATTAAATATTTATTTGATTGCTGCTGTCGACTGTTTAAATACGACGATGCAAATTTTTCAGTCATGTCATTCGCAACCAGGAATCGATGGACGGCACATGGTTCAAACGAAACTTGAGGGAAAAAGATCATACTCGATCAGAAAAGAAAAAGATAGACTCAATGGATAAAGTCCGTCATTCATGCTTGCGTCCATGAATGTTCACAAGAGGCCAGGAACAGAGAGAAATGAAGGTGCATCATGAGACTGGCGACACAAGACCCAACCGGCTTGTGACCACAATCATTCGGCCAATAATGACAGACTAAGAAGAAGAAGACAGTGGACTACAGACCAGAGTACCCTTAGTGTTGCACATATCTAACAGCAGTAATTATTTACCATCAGGTGACCATTGTTGTTTTGCATACTTTCATAAAAGTAACACATACTATACTCATTACAAATTCATTAAAAGTGTAAGTTCTATAAGTGTTTGTATTTTTCAAAATATTAAATACCTGTATTAAATCCAAAATGCCTAGCTCACTTTCCGATGAGTCCACACAGAAAACAAAATAAAGTGTAGCATAGTGCCTGTAGATTAACTTGTAATCCGAGCCCCCAATAAGACTGTGAATATATAAGGTTTTATTGCTATTTAAAAAGAAATAATGTATACATAAAATCATTTTTTTTGTCTCATATCAAAGCTTGGAAGGTAAAATAGGATGAGAGATATTTTAATTGTATAAAGGAATAAAAAAACTATCAAAAAATAGATCAATTATTAAATTTTTCTATATCTTTCTTTGTTTAGTAATTTGATAATTGCTATAACTTACATATGAATCTTAAATAGTAAAAGAAGCTATACAATTGGGAATTGTGGGTGTTAAATGAGGCTATGAAAGGAAATACTAGTACACAGGCATTCACATTTACTAGAATAATGGAAAGCAATTTTCAAACCGAATCTGCTTATAAACACCTCTCAAGTTTAAGTGAGGCCAATGTTCAGCAGATGGCGTTAGTGCTTATTGCATTTTATCATTCAAGCATTTCATTTTTGCTTCACATCATTTTTTTTCCCAGATCTAAACATTCAGCTTTAAAAGGCAGTCTACTTTATTTCGTAACTTTTAAGCAAAATAAATGACAACCAAATTTAAGCAAAATAAATTAGCACAGTTGTGAGGCCCCTTCCCCACTAAGTCAATGGTTGCAGGTTCAATCCACATATCAGAATAAATATATGTATTGTCTACAGATATTTATTTCGAGTCTGGTAACTCCACCAATCTGCATTGGACAAGCGTGGCAGATTAATGCCCATTCCTCCAGAAATAGGAAGGTCCATGCTCAACAGTGAGACATATATGGGCTATGAAAAAAAAAACACAATAGCGCTTGCTAAGTACATACCTTCCACCTTCAAGAAAGTTACAGACATTGTCATCTCTTTTGGATACTAATTGAAATGTTTCTTTTATAATCTGCTGTTGCATATCCTCATTCTAAAAAAAATATTTTATTAGTACTTTATGAATTATATGTAACATATAAGCAATATTACTAAATCAAATAGCTGTAAGGTTGTTCATATAGAATAGGACCATACTATTTCTTTCTGTAAGTTCTGTACGAGGCAACTATAGCAGCAAATATCATTTTACAAATTTGCAATCCACTACTAAGCCACCCAGGAGTAGCCAACTACCAAACTAGATACCTGAGTGCAGGTGCACCATGGAACCCAGGTGGGTTCCATGGTTTTACCCATGGCTTGTCTACAGCATCCCATGGATGCTGTGAGAGTTTGACACCCTTTAGTTCACTCTTCTCCTATTATTTAAATCCTACAGTACTCTACACAAATGGAGGTGTAGCTCGATCGGTAAGGATTGCACTTACATTTAAGTTTGTGGATTCATTCTATCTTGTATTATTTACCCTTATCAGTGGTAAGTCAACTCTCATGTGACAACAGTGCTTTGCCGCTGTGGTTGTAAGTCATGTGAGAGGTGACAAGACGAGACATGTTGAAACACACTCTGTGTGAATTGCAGACGCTATATTGCCTCATTAGTTAAATATCCGTAACAGAGCAATTGATATCTCCAGTTATATATCATTGCCTTTTCCAATTATTTTTTAATACATTGAGCCCTGTTATGTATGGACTTTGTGGGTACATTGATAAAAGTCAGTTTGTGTACTGTCATCTGAACTTGTGCATCATTTTATAAAGTTAATTGTAAAATGTGAGTATATAACAGTGGCGACGAGTGAAAATACGTAAAAAGTGATATATAGGGTCTAAATTGAAGATATAAATAATAAAAAATTCAAAATAAATAAAAATCATGAGTGTAAAATTCAGTGAATTTGAGGTAACACATGGCCACTGGAAAAACTATATTGAAAGGTTTATTTATTGCCTACAGACAAGTGGCATTTTAAAAGATGGGCTTAGAAAGGCTAATTTACTAGCAGTTTGTGGTCCTGAGTTGTATGATTTAATAGTGTCTCTAATAGCACCATTGGAATTAAATGAGGTTAGTTTTGCAACTTTAAAAATATTATTAGATGAACATTTTCACCCGATTCCTAATGAAATTATACAGTCATATAAATTTCATATGAGAAACCAAGAAGAGGGGGAAAGGGTTAGAGATTATATTGCTCAATTACGAAAATTAAGTATTGGTCGTAACTTTAATGAGTTAAACCGCACCTTACGAGACAGATTAGTTTGTGGTATTTTTGACAAGGAAATTCAAAAGAAGTTGCTACAAGCAAATAATCTGACTTTTGATGAGGCTTCTCGGATAGCTATGTCCTATGAGACTGCTAATATTGATGCAAATAGTATTATTGCTGTGGGAGGAACCAATATGAACTTCACTTTTGAAGAACCCATGGAAATTAATAAAATTAATAGTAAATTAACAGATAAACACATAGAAAAGTTTATTTGCTTCCGCTGTGGTAAAAACCATATGGGAAACTGTAAATTTAGGTGGAGCAAATGTAATTATTGTGGAAAAGTGGGTCACATTGAGCAAGCCTGTCTAGTGAAATCAGGTAAACAGAAAAATAAGCCTCAAATAAATTGTAAGGGGTTATATGATTGTAATGTTAATAATATCAGACAAGCTGAATTTATTATAAATATAATTTTGAATAAAACTGAGATACAAATGGAGATTGATTCAGGCAGCGCATTTACCCTTATTAGCGAAGAGACAGCCAAACTCATTTAGAAGAATAAAATGCCTAAAATGAAAAATATTAATTTGGCATTAAGGACATGGACAAATAATAAATTAAATTTAATTGGGAAGACAAGAGTCGAAGTACAGTATAAAAATATTCGATGTAACTTAGAGATAATAATTGCTCGAGGACATGGACCTAGCTTAACCCTTTCCACTCCAAGCCTTTTTTTATTTTTATTCCACCAGCTCCACGCTAAAATTGCGTTTTTTAACTTTTATGGTTTTTTTTTGTATTTTGTGAATAAAATTGATTTCTTTTATCTAATAAACTTTATTTTGAGTAATTACATGATACTATATTATAATTCTTAATTCCAATCTTTATAATCCCTTTTGGTATGGTATTTTTCAAAACAAATCCCGGGATGAAGCGAAGGTTTTGCCTCACATGTTTTGCAAAAATAGCATGTTTCTTTTCTCCCCCCTTTTATTTTTCGGTTGGAACACATAGCACAATCCTTGTGCTTCCCCCCAGGATGTAAATAAATAAAGTGAGAGGTTCTATTGAGACGTTGTTCTGTATCTGCCGCAGCCGCAGATCTGCGACTTGTTTCGGGTGCCCTAAAGTCTCCAATGAGTGACATGAGCTACATATATGTTTCTTTCAATCGTGATTCAAAAATTTTAGTAAAAAAAAATCCTCCTTTTTTTAAAATTGTCCGCAAAAAGAAGTATTACACTATGTCGAGTGTCACTCGACAGTGGAGTTGGTGGAACAAAATCAATGTCGAGTGTCACTCGACATTGGAGTGGAAAGGGTTAATAGGTCGAAATTGATTTAATGATTTAAATATTCACCTCTATGGCATTCATGTTTTATTTAATAATACTACGAATATTTCTGACTTACTACAAAAATATAAAGATGTTTTTCAAGAGGGTCTAGGAAAATATACCGGACCCATCATAAGTATCAAACCAAAAGAAGGAGTGACACCAAAGTTTTTAAAGTGTAGGCCCGTTCCATTTGCTATAAGAGAACGGGTATTTAAAGAAATTGATAAGTTGGTAGCTGAAAATGTTTTGGAGTCTATACCTCACACTGAATGGGCAACACCCATCGTACCAGTTTTGAAGTCAAATGGGGGTGTAAGGTTGTGTGGTGATTATAGATCCACTGTCAACCTTGCTACTGATACTGACACATACCCACTACCAACTTTAAATGAAGCTTTTAGTAAATTACAGGGGTGCAAGTATTTTACAAAAATAGATTTAGAACGGGCATATACACAAGTGTTGGTGGATGAAGCTACATCTAGGTTGCTGACACTTAACACACCTAAGGGCCTTTATAAGGTCAAATGGTTACCCTTTGGTGTTAAAGCTTGTCCAGGAATATTTCAACGCCTAATGTCATCATTATTGGCAAAAATTTCAGGAATAGCAGTACTCTTAGATGACATTATTATAACAGGCTGTAATATAGAACAACATAATCAAAGGCTAGAAGCAGTTTTGAAGAAATTACTAGAGGCAGGACTTCGAGTGAATAAAAAGAAATGTAAGTTTGCAACAACAAGTGTAGAATTTCTGGGTTTCATCATCAATGAATTTGGTATTCACCCCTGTGAAGAGAAAATTCATGTGATTGAGAATACTCCAGCTCCTTGTAATGTTAAGGAGTTGCAAGCTTTTTTAGGATTACTAAATTTTTATGACCGGTTTATACCTCATAAAGCTACAATAGCTGAACCTTTGTATAGACTTTTAGACAAAGGAGTAGAATGGCGTTGGACACAAAAACATCAGATGGCATTTGAAAAGTTAAGGAAGATATTGTCAAGTAAAGATACTTTAGTACATTATGATTTAAAAAAGAAATTGTTGTTGTCGTGTGACGCATCACAATATGGACTGGGTGCAGTACTAGAGCATGAAATGGATAATGGTACTACATGTCCTATCATGTTTGCATCAAGAACCATGAATAAGCATGAACGTAATTATGCTCAGGTAGATAAAGAAGCAGCGGCTATTATTTTTGGGTTGAAGAAATTTCACCAATACATTAGTGGTCGGAAGATAACAATTAAAACTGACCATAAACCGCTGCTAGGTATATTTAATACAAAGAAACCCATTTCAAACATGATATCGCCGAGAATGTTGAGGTGGGCTTTACTATTAAGTTCATATGATTATAACATAGAATATACAATCTATTACAATATAGAATACAGTATCCAAAGATTTACTTTCTATTTTAGAGATACATTTAAATCATGCATGTATTGTGAATACAAAAGAAATCAGATTTGGCAAAAACAAATATAATAATATGAACTGTGGATAATGTAATATGCAGCTACACAGTAAATGGTGGATATATATATTATTATATAGACTTACCTCTTTTTGGGGGGTAAAGAATATGAAACTGGCCAACTACTAAATTCAAAATCATATTTTCTAATGGATTCTAGGTAAGCCTTGTGGTCGGTAGTATTATCATTTAAAACCTTCAGAAATTCTTTATATTCTGGGTTACACACTCTACCAAATGTTCTAATAATATAAGACAGGGCCATGATCCAAGCAATGCCACTAACAAAAGGCGCCATAGCTTGTGCTTTTTCAAAAGTGTACAGGCCTTTTGTATAAAAATACATACAAATGAATGGTGAAGAATAGAAACTTATATTTGTAAGAGTATGTACCTGAAATAAAAAAAAAAAATAGTAGTCTATACATATTTTAAAATAGCATGTTAGACCAGAATTAAAATGTTAAAATCTCATTTGATTAAAATCATCATGATCTGGATCTGAAAAAATGTATTAAGCACTTATGGATAGCATGTAGAAGAACAATATTTTTAGTAAAAAATCTTCTGTTGTTTCTCATGGTTTTGTATACAATTACATTTAATTACTTGTGAATAGGCTAAAAGGTGCAATAAAAATACAAATAAAAAATGAACTTACTGTTTTTATTACCATATCCCCCCATTTTTCCAAACTGTGGGGTTGATATAATGCCTGAAAAAGCAAATAATATAATGACTTAGAAGTAATCTGTAATTATAGGAAATTAAACTAAAATGTTATAAGATCTAGAAAGAAATGTTTCAAAGAATATAAATTCCTAAAAAACTAAACTTGAATGATTTAATATTTGCTTTTTTTTAGAAAAAGAAGATAAATAAAAATTTTCCTCAATTGATCTTACTTAGTTATAATGTACGTAATCTCTTGTAATACTGCTGAATGTATTCATAGCATTACATCACTGTTAAAAATGTTCCATTAAATAGATTTTATTTTATATTGGAACCTTGGAATTTATTTCCTACAATTACTCAAAATATCTATGTTTTCTGTATTAATAGCATATTTACGGAACATAGACCCTGGGAATAATAACCTTTGTCTTGTTCTTTTGGAATGTATAAGCAATTTCACGACCTAAAATTTGTAAGTCAATATATCAATTAATGAGTCCTTAGCAATGAAGTCCCATTTCTTCAAATATTCCAAATAATAATCATCATTTAATGCAATAACTTAATGTATGAAAAATATACTGAAACTACCATGCAATTACTATGGCATATTGGTTGTTACTAAAATGCAATGATTATAACTGCAGAATTAAATTAAATTTTTACTCAATGAGCGATGAGTCCTTTTACTAATTATGACAATTGCAAGTTGTTTAAATAAATATTATAATGATTGATTCGAAGATGTTAATGCTGGTAGCCTATTGGCTTTAACAGTTTTATCGTATTCAGGGCCCGCGGGCTGAAAGCCCGCGGGCCAGTAAAATATAATTGGGAATCTGCGCAAATCGCAGACTCCATCGGCCTGATGCCGTGTCGGAGGTAGAAATATTATAATGGTATATAAGTTTTAAGTCTAATAAAATATTATTTGGTATATATTTTAACTTACGTCACTAGCTCCTTCTCCATACTTTTTATATAAACGCGGCGAAAATAAACAATGCAAAATCAATTTCAGCATAATGGTAGTATAGCCTGCACAATACTATCGATTATCAATTTCCAAGGAATTATTACTAAATGGCGGGAGTAAATTGTTTACAACCAAAACGCAAATGAGTCTTCTGTTGTTGGCAATTAAATAATATTAACACAGCAAATTATCACTGCGTTTTAAAAGACGGGATATTCATCTCATAGTTAATTTTTAATCTTGGTACGATTTTATACTCTCGTTACAGATATATGACAAAAGTTATAATCAACCTACACAAGATATATCACTGACAGATAATGGACACAGTGTTGACAACCTGAAAGATGGTCGCTGATCGAACCAAGGGCGTACGTAAGATTCACGTATCTTACGAAAAATTATAGTATATGTTCAAATAACAAAAAAAGCATTAGTTATTTATAAAATTGATATTATCACGAACTTAGATCCCGCCCATCACGTATTTTTTTTTTAATTTTATGATTTTTCACATGCATGAACCGCGTAGTGGATAGCACGTAATTTATGCAATTCAAAAATTTGTCGTGTCGTTCTGTATTTTTGTCGGAAAGCTCCCTTACGATATACACATATTTTGAAAATCCTGCATATAAAATTAATTTCAAAATTTATAAGTGAGAACATAATACACACCATAAACTCAAATAGTCAGGATTTATGTTAAAAGTACGTTATGGACAGAACATAGGATTGTGTCAACCCTAACAACAATTTTTCTATAGACCCCTTTCTTGTTTCTATTGATCCCATATGACGTGTCTATTTCCCTCTTTCGTGTCTCAATTCACCTCAAAAATTATAAAATTGTACACATACAAATATTTTCATCGATATCAATAAATTTTAATTATAATCATACTTACTGATACAAAAACTTGTTTCTAATGAATCAGAGAATAATTAACTTAATTTTTTGCTAATTCTGAAGCACAAATTAACGTATTTCGACCGAAGATATTCAAATGTATTTTATTTTACTTTAGTCTAACTTCACGTCAAAACAGAGGTTTCTACTATAAAAAAATTTGTTTCTTAAAAAAACACAAATAAAATAGTACATTTCCTAGAAAAAATTATTGGATATTATGGTATAAAAAACTTTCCTAGTTTTGTGTCAATTCACCCCGCGTTCTCTATTGGCCCCGTTTTACGATTCCTTTTTTGTTATTTCTTTCTTTGTATCTGTAAAGATGCCTATTTAGTAATTTTATATTTATTCATGAACTAATAATATAAAAGACATGAACCATGACTTTGTTTGGGAGAAAACTATTTTTCATTGTTTCATTAACTGCATCAATAGTTACAGGAAGAATACACAAGTTGATTCTTACGGTGAGTATTATTTGATCTGATAATCTAGAGTAAATTGAATATCATAATGATAATTGAAATTAATTGAGTGTTTCGACAATATTCTTATTTGGTGAGTACTAAGTTCTCGCTGTTTTTTTATAAAATTGCAACTGAATTGTGCAAAAATGCTTACATATATATTATTCAAAGTATCGCCTATCGCTAGCTGCAACTTTTGCCCATCTTTCTGGCAGAGCTCGAATACCGTTACAATAAAAGTGTTCGTCTTTTGAGGCTATCCACGAATCAAGCCATTTTTCGATGTCTTCATATGAGCGGAACTGCTGATCAGCCAGATCATGTGCCATCGAACGAAACAAGTAATCGGACGGCGCAATATCTGGGGAATATTGCGGGTGGGGTAGGACTTCCCATTTGAGTGTTTCTGTAAATGTTTTAACGGGTTTTCATGGAGGCTGAGCGTTATCATGGAGTAGAATTACTTTTTCATGCCTTTGCTTGTATTGTGTACGTTTTTCGCGTAGTGCTCGGCTCAATCGCATCAATTGAAGTCGATACCGTTCCCCAGTGATGGTTTCATTTGGTTTCAACAGCTCATAATAAACAGCACTGACCTGGTCCCACCGAATACACAGCATAACATTCGCAGTGTGTATATTTGGCCGAGCCGACAACGTAGAAGCATGACCGGGCAGTCCCCATGACTTTCTTTTCTTTGGATTGCTGTAATGAATCCATTTTTCATCACCCGTCATGATGCGATAAAGGAAACCCTTCGCTTTTTGTGTTCCATTGTTTCACTTAGAGCAGCATTTCCGTAAATTTTTTTAACTCGCGATGCGCTTCAGCCGCTGTTTTCTTTGAATGAAATAAGAAAAGTAACACTTCCCGCAAATGACGATTATTTGGCACAAAATCAGACATTTTCACACAACTAAAAGTATATGACGCCACAATAAAATCACTAACGTGTCAGAGCGGTTTGTTTACCATATGTCTAAGCTTGGTTCATGATATTTTGGATATGTCAAAATCGACCAACACTTACTGCTGGAGCCATCTAATGATACACAGCGAGAACTTAGCTGCACACCTTATATTTATAAATCTCATAGCCAACCATCTATTTAAAATTTGTGACATTTGAATATGAGTAGCATTTACAGATGTGAAATATTAGCAGCCTGATTTATTATATTCAAGCCTGACAAAGGTTTAGAGTTAAGTTTAATACTCAACTCTATTTGGCTGTATAATAATATTGTGCTGTGTGTTAAATATTCACTATCAATTCATTATTGTCATCAATAGCCCATGGCAATAAATTATTGGAGAAATGCCTCCTACAACATACTATAGATATTGTGACCTAATCTACCTTGTGTTGAATATGTATATAACCAATTAAAAAGTGAAAAGAAATGCATTTATTAAAGTTTTTACAATTTTTAAATTGTTTTAGGATGATGATCGCCACTATGTAGATCTCACAACATTTGGGTTCTTTCAAGGAGGGGTATTGGATGTGCACATGGTTAACTTCATGTTACCCTCTGGCCCTGTCTCAGGAAAGGTATTTGCTCATAGCCATTTAGAAATAAATTGTGAATGATAAAGTTAACGCCAAGAGAAGCTTCTATGTATTTTAAAAATGAAATCAATTTAAATACTTATTAGGTTATATGTGTTTAAATTAATAAAAATAAATGTTAAAAATGATTCTATTTAAGTTTCATTTTGATAATTTATATGATATATATAAATTATGAAAATGAAACTTTTTAAATAAATTAATTTATTATTTATACAACCAACTGCAGAATTTAATTATAGATACACTAATTTAAAAAAATTGCCTAAATAACAAATCAAAATCAATAAACATGTAAAGTAAAAATTTAAAGATCATCCAAAAAAGATTTAATAAGTAGTTATGATAAGCACATTTGTGATTAGAATGATTGTCAACATTATTTGGAAAGATAGTATAAAATAGGAAAATTGTTTTTCTTACCTGAATATAGGAGTGACAAGTTTAAAGAATCAACATTTTATTTATATTTTTTGTAATTAAAAATGTTACCACAGTTGTATAATTGATTCCTGTGTAATTAGCTGTAATATAATAATTGTTATTGACTATTTGAATATATATATATATATATATATATATATATATATATATATATATATATATATATATATATATATATATATATATATATATATATATATATATATATTATCCTCAATAATTTAAGACTTGCAGCACATGAGTTGTGAAAAATCTAAAATGGTTTGTTTACTTTTATTCTTTTAGGAATTTGGCTAATTATTTTGAATTATATATAATGTAAGCTTTTTATCTTTGTATCCAGTATGGGTTTACATTGGACAGGACTGTAAATGATGCCATTAATCCTTACTTGGAAGGAAATTCAGATAAATGTTTTCTTAATACTAATATTAGTATTGTATCAACACCTAAGCATCCTGCCATGATAATTTTACAGATAGACTTTATTAATTTAAGGTAAGTTTGTTCATTTTTAGAAGTATGAAATTTGTACACATGTTGGTATAATGGGCATGTAGGTAAAATGGGTATGTAGGTAGATTGATAGAATGGACTGCTATCCACAACTCAATGACAACATTTTTAAGACATTTTATTAGGACTCCAAATATTTGTTCGTTACAAGTCCTGCAATGGCTTCTTCAAATAATGGGTTGTTACATACCTTCGTTCGCACATACATCTGTAACCACCGTACAGAAGTTGGTAGGGTTTTCATGGGATATTTTACCTCACCCTTCATATGACCCGGATATCGCACCATCCGACTACCGTTTATTCCGCTAAGTAGAAAACTATATTAACTGAAAAAATTTGTGGATGACATAGAAATTGATCTTAAGAAATTTTTCTAGAGCAAAGACGAAGCCTTCTGGAGAGGCATAATGCAATTGTCTGAATGTTGGGCCAGAGTGATAGAAAATAATGGACAATATAGTTAATAATAAAAGCTTTTATTTTGGAATGTATTTTGTTTTGAATAAATGTTAATAAAACAAACAAACTTATGTGACAACCCAATACTTCTATAAAAATAATTCCTATGAAACTTTGCACATACATTGAGTTTCTGGAACAATACAGCACCATAATAATTTAAACTTGGTAGCAAAAGTCTATCAGAAGGTGGACAGTGGAACTCTTCTACTGTTACTAAAAACTCCCTCAAGAATATTTGGTTTGGTTTTGACGACTTATATACATTATACTTGGTGGAGGAAAAAAAAACAAACTAATAGAAAAAAAAGAAAATACAAATATGAAAATAATTTTAATTAAACGGTTTTATTACACTAAAGTATATACGGGGGTCACATGTGAATCTAGTTTAGAGTAATTTAATTTGTAGTTTATATTTTAGTGTTTAAAATCTTTTATTTTAGGCGTGAATATATATATATATATATATATATATATATATATATATATATATATATATATATAAATATATATAAAGTCTGTTTTTTAGGGCTATCGCAATTTTTAAGTAGCTTATTCTTGTTTATCTTTAAGGTTAAACATAACATGTAAAGGAAAAGTGACAGCACTACATTTATATCCAAACAGGACTATGATACCCATAGATCGTATTAAGAGACAATCACAATACTTATTTATAAACAGAAAGAAAAGGGAGGGTACAGGTAAATTTTCCGCATTATCTAATTATTTTATCGTCAAATAATGGTCTATATCTATATATTGAAATATATGTATATTGAAATTTCCGCGAAATTATGAAAACTCAAAATCTTTATTTGTTTATCTGCATAACAGATTTTTTGCAATCTTACGTTTGAATCTATGACTGATTATTTTCTTGAAGCTCTAACAATTTTGCTGTTGTACTTTAAGGGATGCAACAAACAGAACAGAGTTTCGCAACACAGTGTTCAAATGCGGTTCTTCCTATGACGAAAGAAACGCGCAATGGATATGATTTCTACAATACCAGCGTAAGCTTATTTTAGTTATTTATTATTTTGTTTTTTATTTAAAAGTCTTATGGAGTTTAAAATCTGAATCTTGTGTCCAACATCGAAAGCACGGGGTGTGCAACGAGGTTTCGATTTTGGACACAAGTTACTTTCGACACTCTTCTACGCTGTATACTAGCGTACTACTACCGTACTGTCATTTGCATAACAATGATTGTTGCTAATTTATAACTAAAATATTGTTAATAAGATTGATTGATTAAATCATAAATATGTACATACAAGTCTGAGATTTATTTTGTTCACTAAGTAAGACAGTTTACAATATAATTAGTCAGTTGTGTTGTAATAATATAAAATGTTATTTTAATTTAAATATGATTTTAAATACTAACATTTGGTTTTAGTTTGAATAAAGGTAAAGTATATTAAGATTTTTTTTCATATTGTTAAGAATCGATTGATTAAAATCTGTATGAATATATATGTTAGTAGGAAAATCGTAATATTACAATTTTGAAAAGTATTCTGCAGCAAATACACAACTTTTAAATTTTTAGTTTGCAATGTATGTTGCATCAGATAAGGAAGAGGGACTTTACAATCTGTATTTTCATAACTGTCCCGAAGCAGGTGTTGCACCAGGTATGAATTTAATGGTGAGTTTCATATACAATTATAATTTGAGTTGTGGCAGTTTTAGATTTTTATTAAGTATTTAAAAATTGTAAGTAGAACGGTGTTCTCGATAAGGGTCGTAGTGTTGCGGATTTTTTCCAAGCAAGGCTTCTAATTTTGATTGACACCACTTGAAACATACCACGAAAAATATATGAGAAGGTGGGAATGTTTCACGTTGTCATATATTACGCCGTGTCATTACGATGTGCCTAGGTATCAGTGCGATTTATTTTTGAAAAGGTTTTTTTCATATCATTGAATCATTATCATTATGGAGCCCTTCAGAATGTTAATTTTAGTAAATTTAAGGATTTCCATGTCGAAGAGGTGCTTAAATTTGCATTAAACTAGATTCACGTAATAAACAAACAATTAATAATAAATATTTTTATAATTAATCTGATTATTTTGTTTTAGATGGAAATATATGAAAGTAACGATGGAAATTTCCTTTCCGCGGGTGAAATGCCACTACCAGCTTTATACAGCATGATGTCAATTCTCTTTTTTTTGAGTGCTGGCTTCTGGACCTTTATTTTGAAAACTAGCAAACATCCTGTTTATAGAATACACATTCTTATGTGTGTCTTAGTATACCTTAAGGCTCTTTCTTTGGCATTCCACGGTATTAACTTTCACTTTATCCAAACAAGGGGAGAACATGTGACTACTTGGGCTATATTGTATTACATAACTCATTTGTAAGTATATAAACAATTTTTAGCATTTATGGGATAGAAAGGCAAACGAGTAGGCGTGTCACTTGATGGAAAGTAATCAACGCCGTCCATAGACATCCGCGGTGCGATAGGCAGTGCGGCAGCGTTGCTGACCTTTAAGAAAAGTATCATTATGGGAAATGTGAAGGGAGGGGGGAGAAAGTTGGGCCTCCGGAGCTCGGCCGCTTACCGTACGAAGCGCGGTAGCTAAGCTATCACTCAGACGGCGGTTTTGTACGGAATCGTAGTACTTCCGCGGGCGAGCCGATTTTTTTTTGCTATAACTCTCATAACATGTAATGAGTATAAATAATACTACATGCACGTTTTTAAGATACTGGTACTTTATACTACTCTTGATATATTTCATAAACAGATTGAATAACATTTTATAATATTTGTGTTGCTATGCAATCTATTCACTGTAAGGGCTTTGTATACTGTAATACACAAGTTAGTAAAATTACCCTCCGTAGTAGCTTATAAATTGTGTGACGGCTGAAAAATATTCCTCAATGTTGTAATAATAATGCGACTGCACCTACATAATACACGCCAGATCGGCATGTGCAGCTTATCGCTCCATCTAGCTATAAGGCGACCCACACTATACCTGCCAAGATGGATGGTGGACCTCATACGAAACTACTTTTTATAGTCAAATTCAATTAAAATTCTTTATTTCGAGATAAGAAATTACATTTCATTTATCGATCGTCAGTCAATAAAGCTTTACCACCATTTCGGAATGAGGTTCCTCTGAACGGAGAAGAAATGGCGAAAGAAACTCCACAGGTATCCTCTTTTTTATTTTTATTATATCAATGTGTATCGATCAAACTCATTGTCTCGCAGATAAGCATGAGAACGTTCGGTTATGTTTGAGTGACATTTAAGTTTCAAAGAAAAAAAATGATTACATGTGAGTGTTATTATTTTTGTTACAGATTGAAGGGTGCAGTACTCTTTGTAACAATAGTACTTGTGGGCACAGGGTGGAATTTCATTAAACATATCCTGGCAGATAGAGATAAAAAATTATTTATGATTGTCATACCTTTGCAGGTAATTATGTTGCTTATATTAGTATAAATATATATAAGTTTTATCCCCACCATCGAGATGAGATTTAATGTGATTGTCAGGAATCGAATACATCTGTTTCATTTTAATTTAATCTGCACATACATACATAATTTTTAATATTACTTTTTTATGAAACATTGTTATTGTGTATTGTAGGTGGTTGCAAACGTAGCGGAAATTATAATAGCTGAAAGCGAGGAGGGTGCGGCTGAACATAACACATGGCGTGATCTTTTTATATTTGTTGACCTTCTGTGCTGTGGAGCCATCTTATTTCCAGTCGTCTGGTTTGTAACGTTAACTCTAACAGTAGTTTCTTAAACATGCTACTTTAATTTAAGATAACAACGGTCATGTATTGCATAGCAAATAATATTTAAAGTAAATGTTTAAAGGTTTTTTTACACATTATACATATGCAGTTTTTAAATTTTAAACTCATCTTTATGTCCACCTTTGTTTTTAATGACAGCCTCACAAAGCTTCAGCAACCTTGCTACTAATTTTTCCAATGTGTTGTCTTAGTTATCTTCTGCCATTTCAACTTTTTAGATATTCTGACGATAACATTATCTTGGTTTTATGACCAGGAGTCGGCAAATAACAATAAGCTGTTTACCTTTCTACGGTAGATATATATTTTGAGATGAGATACAAACAATGAAACGCAATAAAATTATTTTGTTTGTAATTTAAATAAAAGTGGCCAAATACTTTTAAGCGGTATTGCATGATCCCTAGGGTGATTCAAAAAAATAGATTTTTTTTACAAACAGGCATAAAAGTTCAGATTTAGTATAACAATACGCTAGTTAAAATTTGAGCTCCAACACGAGGCATCTTCAGTAATAGTAGACTCTACGCAAGACAACCGAAAACCGATGACCGAAAAGAAATGGAAAAGTGGTAATGTGGTGTTGTGTATAGTGGTTGATGGGTGGACAGTTGATGGCTGATTTTCGTTAAGTTTTGGTTTAAGTTCCAAATAAATCCACTTTATCCAACACAAAAAAACACACATTATTAATTTTCTGTAATTATTTTGCTTGTCGCGGATCTTAGCAAAGTAAGACTTTTGACTGTCCACATAGTCTACATATCTGTTACAAATATCTTTTTACATCTAGCTTTTTGTCCCTGATTTTGATAATATAATTTTAAAAGCATCTTAACCCATATATGTATATAAGAAATATCATTTTACACAGGTCTATTCACCACTTGCAAGACGCATCCAGTACCGATGGCAAAGCGGCGATAAATCTCCGCAAGCTGAAACTTTTCCGGCATTTCTACCTAATGGTTGTGTGCTATATATATTTCACCAGGATAATCATAACCGTACTAAAGGTATATAAATAATATCATGTATTATGTGTGGTCTCAATGACAACCCATCATGGGGACTAGAATAAACCCTGTAATATCGTGAACTAATATTATTATTACAAAGATGTTATTAGTCTAATAACATCTTTGGCTATTTGAATCTACCCTATTGTTATTAGGTTGTTATGGTCCCAAGAGTTGTGTCAAAAGATTTAGAGACATTTAGGGTGGAAATTGCTCTTTAGAATATTCCAACCATTATATGACTACATATACCATACTACTATCGTGCTTAAGTGATATTTTAGATGTAAGTAGATACGTTGATGAATTTTATGATAGATTAGAAGAAAAATATATACGTGAGAAATATGTTGCATTTACCAATATTATTTATATTTGTAACCTAAGAAATATATGATAAAATTAAACAATTTTTCATTTGTATATAACAGATAGTCCCATTTCAATACTCATGGATTGACGAAATGTTCCGTGAAATGGCAACGTTTGTGTTCTTTGTGATGACAGGATACAAATTCCGGCCAGCTGCAGCCAATCCCTACTTCACATCAAACCAGGATGATGATATAGAGACTGAAGTGTAAGTAAGGACACATACTCTGTCTTAGAAAAACGTATAAAAGTTTGCATTTATAGTCTTAATATAATTAAGAAAATTTACAGGAACTAATATGAAATGTCGGATTTTCTTTTCATGTGAATATTTGTCTCCCTATTTTTGTTATGCTTTTCTTTTGGGCCTAACGTCGTTGATCGAGTCGTACTGTCTATAGCCAGAGTCACATTTCTACAAATAATTTCAGAAAATTTACTTAAAATTGTTTAATTATTTTATTTAATTTTGTAAGGCTATGAATTCAACCGATATTCTTGTAATTAATTTTAGACTTCGTAATAATATATAACGACCACGACTACTCTGCCAAGAGCATGACGACATAGAAGAAGAATAATACTGCAGAAAATGCATGCAATATAAAGCAGCCGCTTGGAGAAAATACTGTTAACGATCGAAAAGAGCAGCGTTGGTTTAAAAATTTCCGATCTGGTGATGTTTACCTACACGGCTGCCATTTTTTAACATTTGTCTAAAGATGGTCTGAAATATTCCATATTAGAATTGGTTGATTCTAAAAATCAGATTTTCTTTAAAATGGGCATTTATATCTCAACATAACATCAAAACATTTTATTTAAAATAATTAGTTTTGTATAAATATTCAATATATACACAACCTGTTATATCAGATGAGAAGAAGTGACACTAAACCAGTGAACCAAATTATGACACAGGTTTACATTAACTGTCTTATTAATTAAAATAGAAGCTCTTATAACAGATCTATAAAACGCTTAATAATGGGTATGAAATGTTTATTTATAAACGAACTATAAATCTAAAAGTATCTGTAGCAGTATTATAACTTCAAATAAAAATATAGTAGCCATATACGATAATAATTCAATTCCTTGTTAATCATTTGCGTTTTACTTTATACCTGTTAAAGTTCATATTTTATTGTATAATAATGTATACATATGTTACAATATAAATATTCATAAGCCTTTTATAACAGTGATATATTTAACAAAAACAGAATAAGGCAAGACATAGAGATATAATAGACTTACTTACTATTTAACCTTTTATTGGTGTTTTAAGGGATTTTTATGAATAAGATAAAGGCGGGATAGGTGGCGCGTCCCAGCAGAGGCTTATGTCCACCAATGGACTGCCGCAGGCTGCTAATTTTAATGGTCATACGTAGTTGCTCTTGTCTATATTTGCAAACCATATATGTATCAATGTTATTTTCACAATAAAACATATTATTAAATAACTTTGATGATATTGACTACACTGTCATGATAATTAACTATTGTTCTTTTTCAGATTGTCTCACATCGGTGTCTTAGAGGGTTTAACTAGGATACCCAATAGAGAGCGGAAAAGAGAAGATATGCAACCTCTAATGCAGGAGACCTACTACAATTCCGACTAGTTACTTATAATGAATAGATTATTATTTTATTTTTAAAATTATCTATTTGTTCGTGATTATAAATGAATAGATAAATTTATTTTGATGTTATTTAAACCTTTAACAAATAAATTTAAAATACTTTACTATAGGTGAGACTATAGAGAAAGAGAATTCTTAGGATTTTTATCTTTGGTAATATACTGCCAGAAGTATTATTATCCATGTCTCTGTATATTCTCTTGCGTGCTCCCAGTATATATAATACGTATATATTATTTGTGTTCCCTAACATTTCCAAAAGAGTATTTATTAGTTAACGACAATGTACTAGACATCTGCTTGCACACTACGTTCGATGACTACAAAAGCAGATGATACTTGTAATTGAGTGATATTTTTGCATACAATGTTTTTTTATGTAACTCACGAGATTTAGGTGCTTAAGAGCTGATACATTTTATTTTTTTAGCACACTTTCAATATCTTCATCAGACTTTATTTTTTAATTTATTGCACAATTAAGTGGTTATATTTACCCACTTATATACGTATATTTTCAAATAAGTGCCATATTATCTTTTGCCACGTTAGTACACGCTTTTCCAAAATCAATTTTTACTTCACTTAAGACATCTTCGTAGGTTACGATATATGAAGGGTAGTTTCCTAAAATCATAGTTAATATAGAAGATCACTTTCAAGAATTATTCTCTCTCTCTCTCCTAAGACGTCCTGGTGGCTTGGGCATAGGGCAAATACAACGCTTCTCCATCTCGATCTGTCGGAGGCCAAGAATTATTCTAGTTTTAGTTATTTTTATTTTTCATTGCTGAATTCATTTCTTTTAAAATATTTTATTTTCTTGTCCTCCTCCACAAGATAATCAAATTTATTTTTATATATATGGGAAAATGTAACGTTTGCAGTTATTTTCTAATTATATTCGAAGTTTTTCATTAAATCTTCGGAAAAGTTAATATGTTATTATCTCTACTACCACAGATTTCGATGTCACTTCTGACCAATATCCTCTATTTATAGTCTTTTATTTGTTTTACCATAATATTGTAGAATAACGTGGCAAACGGCATTGATGTGGACAACTTCAGAGCGGCGATATACATATATGTAGTATTATGTCAGACGTAGTTTCAAAAAATAATTATTTAATGCATGTACAACACAAACAAGTACTTGAATGTCGATGTAATTATTTGTAGCGATATGGATTGGTATACACGTAATCTGAATTGTTATTAATATCAGAAATACACGTTTAAAGAAATTTAAATAGACAATTTCAGAAATATATTGTATGAAACAATACGCTTGGTCATTATCACTTCGCAAACTTTTAGCCATCTTGTTAATGCAATATCTTTGAAATGATCATGATTGGTCAATTAACCTGTGATTTAAAACTGCTTCTCCGTTGCTCCGCAATTTACCTTTCATTTATATAATTAATTTGTATAATGCAACTTTCTACTTCATTGTAAATATGAACATAATTCGAAAATTTTTTTTATTATGTATTTAAAAGCGATAATATCCTAATTTGTAAAAATTAATAAGTTTATAAAAAAAATATTAAAAATAATTGGATATCTCCAAATAAATGTCTCCAAAAAATAAAAAATATCTCCAATAATGAAACTCAATTTTTATGTACAAATAAATAATTGTGCCAAATATATTCTTTTGCACTTGTTGCATTATGCTTAGCAGCTCAACGTGTAAAACAATATCTATCTGATAACATTATTAAATATATTTCGAATAAGCAATAATCATTAGTGTCTATTAGTAAATATTGAAAAATTGTAAGAATACATTCACTTGACCGATGTTAATGTGTGCTATCTATTCCAATAGTCTAAGCCGTTAAATTTATTGCCTGTTTTTACAATTTCTTTGTTTTTGACTTTGCGATGGCTTTGATATCTTGTAAACTGAAATAAAAGTGAATTTTATAATTATGTCGTCATTTGCCTGCATCATTTTCCGAGATTCAAGGTGCAACAAATTGCGCAAGGCAGCTGAAAACAACTCGATGCTTATAGCTGAAAATCGGTCTAAATGCCTTTGGAGTCGTAAATCCAGCAGTGGATTGCAGCTGCAGATGAGAGTGAGCTTATAATAGAAAATAAATAATACACTTGAAAGAACTACTTCTGGGTATAGTGTATTTTATATTATTAAAGAAAGTCAAGAAGGTCGTACATTACATAGTTCGTTATGTTCCTTGTGAGAATTGCATTTTATTAACTGAACACAAGATAATAGAATCTGAGTATGTCAATGATTTGTCTTTGAAAACTAAAGCAAGAACGTATGGAGTGTCTAAGTAAAAAGTTAAAATATTCGATATTTAATTATTTTCGTTTTAGTAATATATGGCTTTGTTATATTTCTTATCAACCGAGTGGCTCAGTGGCGGCGGCTTGCGCCCGCGGTGGCAATGGTCGCGGGTTCGATTCCCGTATCGGAATAAATATTTATATAGATTTATAAATGTTTATTCCGAGTCTGGTAACCCCTCCAATCCGTATTTCCTTTCCTGCCCCTTTCCTTTCTTTCCTTTCCCTTCCTCTCCGCCAATCCACGGTCTGCCGTGCCAATGGATGCGTGGCTAGGGGCGAGCCTAGTCGCAAGCGTGCCGATCGTCCCGGGAGCGGGCTCCCCCGGGAACTATGGTGCCTTACCTCAGCATGCAGGGCTCTGTTGGGGCTGACCTTCCATCCTCCCTTGCGGCTCGTGGGATTCACTAAGACGAATTTAATATACCTAATTTGTTGAAAATGACCGCGATGTGGTTCGCCACCCGTTATGTCCTGATTCTCATGAGGGCGAAAAGCGACCAATGAAGAGCCGTTTCGCTGCGATAAATGGCAGCGGAAGGAGCTCTGTGGTCTCTGCCAACACTGCCACCTGCGGGGGATAGGCGTGAATATATATATAAAAAATATATATATTTCTTAGTATGTATCCAGTTTTGGATAAATATTTTACTATGCGAGTATGGGGTCTGAGAAGACTATTTCGGTTCGGTACTTGCAGAACATTTCGTCAAAAATCTAATTTTAGGGAATACTGTTATCCATTTTTTGAAAGCACTGACGTCCACAATCATTAAGACGTCAATAGTAATGCCATTCATTTACAATTAGGAAAATTGAAATTATAACTACGCCGATGGAACGTTGGCAAAAAGCCAAACATTCCAATGTAAGATTACATACCTAGCGCGTTTCACGGATACGTAACTTTCAAGAGGAAACTACTCATATTTTTCAAGAGCAAATGTATGTTATGTAATCTGATATGTATATCGGAGGTATAATTCAAATTTCTAGTGAAAAATATTTTGGTTTTCATAAAATCTCTTTACAAATAGTGTAATTTAAAAGGTATAATGTAATTTAAGGTTGCGGTGAAATAAAGTGCGTATTTTTTGAGGATGTTTTTCTTGAATTTGTTTTCGATATTTCTTCGAAATTTAAACATTCGAAGGGTTGATTCTAAAAAATCTGATGCAAATGAAGGGAGCATACTCAAACTTCCTGCTTCAACTGTCAACCTCACTTGCACGCGGTGCATCCTGCTACACAACCAACGAGGCAATGACGACCGATCGATGGCGATATAACCATCGCATAAAAAACCAGGCCAAAGTAACTCAGGCTAGTACCGCACTTGCCCAGTGTGGCGACTACGGACACACACCTCATGAAGCACACCACTAAACCACGGTCCCCAGTCCCCGGTTGGCCCATTATTTCTGGCCCAGGTAGCGGTCATGGTAAAGATGGTTTGCGAAGAATCCCCAGGAGAGGTTAGGTTACCAATACCAACTGGACCTGGCGACGTATAATGGACGAAGACTAGACGAGCACATACACGAACTCGTCGTAGAATTGGAAAAGATAAGATGGCACATGGTTGGATTAAGCGAAGTTTGTAGACAGTGGGAGGACGCACTGGTTCTACAATCTGGCTATCTGCTCTACTACCGAGAGGGACATAGTCTTTCCCAAGGTGGCGTGGGATTCCTCGTCAATAAAGTCCTCACTAACAACATTGAAGAAATATCCAGTGTGTCTGACATACTAGAATCCATTTTGGACATTGACGAGGACCTTAATAGTGTGGTCAAGACCTTGAGAGATGAAGGGTTTCAGAAACAGATTTTGTGCAAGAAAGCGTATGGGCCGAAAGTACAAGCTCTTAGTCGAGACTCTTCACTTAATGACAAGCGGCGTGCAGTGGCCACACATGGGGGACAGGTGGCACTCATCAAGCTTATCAGAAAATGCGTGCGGCGGGATTGCGTCATTCTAATACTGAAGCCATTAAAGAAGCAATAGAGCAACATAAGGGCCCTAAAGTATTTGCACAAAAGTTCTTTGTCGATTCTTTCTGCCCTCAAGATTTATAACAAACCTTTCGTTAGTTTGCAATTCAAATTCAAGGAAATATTTTGAAACCTTTTTACTATCGTATAGGTTGACATAAGTTTTTTTAATACATGATATTGTTTCACTCAAAGGCGCGGGCGGATTCCACGAGCTTCATAATTCACACATTCAAATATACCGTATATATCAACCAAATATTTTATAAGATTATTTTTTGTTGAATATTCTCCGCCTTTTCGTTACTATTTAGTTTTTATTTTTGTTTAATGAGAGTATGACAATTATGGTGTCGGTTAAGAATGTTGGGCGTTATTGGCACGTGGCGTGTAGTTTCAGGAAGTCAGTCGACGTAAACATGCCTATAACACGGCTGATCTTGGCCAGATCTTGACCCATTAACACATGTGCCGATGTCAGAACAGTGTCGCTTTGCGTATTTTTAGATAGCAAGCGGGAGCGGGGTTTTGGTGGGAACGTCCGTGGTTTACGGGCCATTCGGAAAGCTTCGCGCGTGGTGGTACGATGAACACGAGAAAATGAATTCTCGAGGTATTAGACGAAAGAAGTCATCGCTCTCTGAAGTGAAAGTGGCCGTGATCGGAGCGCCCTCCGTCGGCAAAAGTGGTACGTGAAATTTGCACTGTGCTGTTTTGGGTACAATGGTGTATATGAGTGTTTTCTGATAACTGTGGAGAGTTTGTAAATTTATTTTCTTGAAAATGACATTTTGTTATAATTATTTTAAATTTAGTCATAATTTACCAATTTTCAAAATTTTAAAAGAAAAATACATTAAGGACGCATGTATATTCTGATTTTTCATGTTTTGATTTATTATGTTTTGAATGATGGGAAATCGGCTTCTTTATTTATATCGTAAAATTAAAACAAGAAAAAGTTGTATGGCTCTCGATGCATTGCGACTACTAAGATACTTTATAGCACAATCCAATTCTAACGAGATTTACGAGACTTTACTACGAGATTGCTAAGAAGACTAAAGTGCTTAGACTAAGCTTAAATAATAGGTTGGGGAAAAAGTTTTTTTACATTTAATTATAATATATATGTGCTATTTTATTCGATGATTTTGTGCCATATTGTAGGTAGTGACATTTTTGCTTTGGTGGAGATACCATAGGTGGAGAAATTTTGGGAATTCTGATCAAAAAAACGCGACAAGTAGGTAGTTAAGGTGCAAGGTCTCTGGGCTGTATAGCAGATGCGTTAACATCTCCCAGTCAAGCTCTTTTAAGTTTCGTTGAGTGGCTAAATGTGTGTGTGGTCTAGCGTTATTATAGGTCTTAGAGTTATCATAATAAAAGACCAAACACTTTCTATTGAGCTTTTTCGGCCTCTTTCGCTCAATTTCTTGCTTTCATCTCATGAGTTGTTGGCAGTAGAGATTCGAATCGATCCGCCCGGTAGTAAAAGTTCATAATAAATAATGCCCTTTCAATCCCACCATACACACAACATCACCTTACGAGTAAACGTGTTTTTGCCATAGTCTGTGGAGCCTGGCCGACCTTTGACTTCAACCTTTTTCGCACTTTCTTGTCGTATGTGATCCAATTTTCATCACCAGTTATTAATCTCTTTAAAAACGGTTCAGTTTCATTAAGTCTCAATAAAAAATCGCAAATGAGTACACGGTTCATTAGATTCCATTCAATTAGCTCATGTGGCACCTAAATACTTGCTAGCTTTTTTCAAATACGTCAAAACTGTTATCTGGTTAGCCATGTCATAACTACTGATATGCCGATGATATTCACTTTTTCAAAAATGGCGATATGTTCCTTTACTTTTTCTAAATGGAGTTCATTGTATCCGTGACAGGGCGACCAAAGGGATGTGCATCTTTGAAAACGCTTAAACTAACTTTGCGTTACTCTTATTGACACTGCACTAGGTTCATAAACGTAGCAAATTATTTTCCTAGCTTGCGTTACATTTTTTCCTTGTTTGTAATAAATTTTTAAAATGTCTTTATTTAAAAATTTCTAGAATTCCTTCATTAGATTCACTCATTTTGACAGAAAGAAAAACATATGAAAAATGAAAGTAATCTTTTATTGACACCAAAACCAGCCAGCTCCATAGAGTACAGCCAAATAAATTTTATTACAAGTTTATATATATTAAATGCGAAAAGACTTTTTCCCCGATCTTATACTTCATAAACATATTTCTAAATGTCAGTTATTATCTTATCTCTCATATCTAAACGAATTGCAGATAAAACACTACATTTTTTGTCGTCTGCTGAATTTATTTACAATCAGTTCAGTCGATTAAGTTATACAGCAGAATTATAACAGTTCAGTGAGATTAAGTTGTACAAACAGATACCACTGGCACAGGTTTTAACACCGTTTATAGTAGGTACTGGTGTTTGGTTCAGTTTTTGTTATTATATATAGACATTCACATCGGTTTGCACGCTAGGCATCGTCTATGGACAAATTTTCTCAAATAGGGCGAGATCTAACGTCGAACAACAGACGCAGACAATTTTAATTACTTCTATTTTCAAATAGATAAAAAATTAACTTAATTAATATAATAATATGTAAAGAGACGACCAATTGGCGCAGCCTTCTCTCACAGAGTCAATTGTCACGGGTTCGATCCCCGCATCGGAATAAATATATGGCTTATAGATATTTTTTTTTGAGTCTGGTAAACCCGCCAATTTTATTTTTAATAATTGGACAAGCGTGGTGGGTTAACGTCTGTTCCTCCAAAAATGAGAAGGCCTGTAGAACATATATGAAAAAAAATGTAAAAGTAAGATTATCCGACTTGATTAATGGAGTCAGGCGTTACTATGCGGAAACGCATCACTATGTGGACAGTCAAAAGTTTTACTTAGCTAAGATCCGCGAAAAGCAAACAATAACAAAAAATTAATACGGAAGACTCTCCATTTTTCGGTTGTCTTCCGGACAACCGAAAAGTGGAGAGACTTCCGTAGAGTCTACTATACCTGAAGATGCCTCGTGTTGGGGCGAAACACGTGTCGTTTGGTGGTTGGTGGGTGAAGAGTTGCTGGCCGTTATTCGGTAAGTTTCTGGTTTAAGTTCCAAATAAATCCACTTCATCCAGCAGGAAAACACACATTATTAATTTTCTGTTATTGTTTGCTTGCCGCGGAACTTAGCTAAGGTAAACTTTGGACTGTCCACATATTATCCGACTTGATCAATTTCACCTAATATTTAATTCTAGTTTTGGTCTTGGAATCAAAGTAACAAGTAAGTTTAGTACAAAAGACACTACTGCAGCAAGTAGTTACAGGAAATAGGTACACATACGAGTACTCAAACAATAATTGCTTAGAGGGGATAAGTATATACGCACATCTACATATTTCTATATTCACCGCAGATAATTACATTAGAATATAGGTTTACCGAGCCTCATTACATTATTACACATATAATCAGACCATATTTAATAAAATAATGATATATTTACTTTTTTTATGGGATAGGAAGGCAAATTAGCAGGCGTGTCACCTGATGGAAAGCAATCAACGCCGTCCATAGACTTCAGCAGCGCCATAGGCAGTGCGGAAGCGTTGCTGACTTTTAAAGAATGTATCATTAAGGGAGTGGGAGGGTGTTGGGCCTCCGGAACTCGGCCGCTCACCATACGAAGCGCGGTAGGTAAGCTACCACTCAGACGCCAGTTTTCTGCGGGAGTGTGGTACGTCCCCGGAACTACAGCCATAGAAATTAGAACATAGGTAGGCAATAATTATATTTAAGTATGTACAACAAGTTAATAACCATTTCGTGGATTTCTCTGTAGTGAAATTGACGTACATTAAGAATTTATAAAGCCAATCATGAATATTTATATTTAGTAGTAGTTTTCGGCTACGAACTGTGCAAATGTGGAACAATTTACCACATGTAATGTTCCCACGTGATTATGACATAGGGGCATTCAAGGTAAGAGCAGATCTGTTCGCTAAAGGCCAACAACGATAAGGTTAATTGAAGGAAATCTAACAGAATAATGATGGTAACTTCTCCTTACACAGCGCGAACGCATTATATTTCAGTAAAAACCACAACCAAATTAATTATTTTTAACTGAATTAATGTATGTTAAAAATTAAATTTTTTATCAATATTAAATTATAGATATGAAAAAAGAAACATTTATAGGAGATTTCCTTTGAAACAGATATGATAAAGTATTTATAAAAAAATGGAATTTTTAGTTTATCAAATCAAATTAAAAAAAAAAATTAACTAAAAAATGATTTCAATGTTGTTTTATTGGCGTAGTTTTTAATCAGACTTAAATTTCATTTAACGAAATCAATTTTAATTTAGGAAAGAGCGTTTAAAGTCTAAAAAGGACAAATGTATGAAATCTGATAAAATACGTGTCTACTTGAATGAAAAGCAGGATGCATATTTTAGTAACAATATAATTCTGAATAAATGTCTCTGCAGAATTGTTTGTAATAATTGCTGGAAGCATCTGCTTTGAATCTTATCTACTCAATTCCGCCATACAGTAACATTATTGCATTTATATTGGCACTGCAAGGCATTAGATTTAAAGTGTTTCCAACTATTCTTGTATGAAGGTAAAGCGATTATTTTAATTTCTTATAGTGTCACTTCTTTTTTAAATTTATCGGTGAAATTAATTAGCGATAAATAACTGAATTAATGAATAGTAATTTCAGACGAAAAAAAAGATAGCTGCTCAGATCATCACTACGTGTGACAAGAGGGTCATCACATAGTACGGTTGCCAAGACTCGGTCTCCGTTTCAGCATTCGCCTACTCCAGTGGTTGTCAGTTTGCCGATAAACATAAACAGCTTAGTAACACTTGTGTCGCGTCAGGAATTTTGAATCTTATCTACCAAAGAGATACCAAACATAACCTTGCTTTACTAACTTGCAAACTAAACTTTGGGTTGGGGTGTATGATAGACGTACAGTCATATCTTGCGTTTCAATAGATAGTTTGTCCGAAACTTATAAATGGTTGTAACTTTTATGTCACTCTGTAGCATCTCTAAAAATATATAAATTAAACTGGCTTGGTAACTGCCACTTGTTTCTCATGTGTAGAGTATACCTACAGTTAATCATTATCGGGTCAGTTCTACAGAACTGAACTTTATTGTAATAAAATTCTTTATAATAAAATTTGTAGTAAAAACAAAAAACTATGTTGTCGGATAAATAGACAATGCAATTCAATTGTTCGTTCAATTTGTCCAAAAAAAGGTTATAATTGTACGGGACCGTCGCTTCCCGTACCTATGAAGGGCATGACATGGATAGCAATTGGAAATATCTATTTCACTATCTTGTTCGATGGACCAAAATATATGGCCTTTGCTGGTTCACTATTTTGATAAAATAAAACGCTTCACTTTTCTTCTATTAAGTTTGGAGGTAGAGATGAGACTTTTTTCCTATTCTTCTTAAGGTTACTGAAGTGAATGCACACCGGTGCGTCTACGTAATGGGTAGCTGATTACTATTTTTTCTATGTGCGAGCGGGACGTCGAATAGATATGGGAGCAGGACAGCAATCTATGGGTAGCGCATCTCATACCTCCTTGTCATGTTTCTATTATGTACTATTACAAAGATACACTTTTTCCACTATTTACTATATTTGTCCTGCACTTATCACTATTCTCCTGTACAATAATAATATATAAAATTTTCTGTGTCTATTCATAAAGTAATTGAATTAAGGTATGTTGACTTTCTTTAGTGTAATATTGCTTGCGGAATATCTTCAAAATTTCAATGTAAAAGACATTATTATAATATATAGTAACATATCTATATTATTGATTGTAACTACGAGGTAAAAAGACAAAAAGACATTTGATTTATTTAATCCAATAATAAGTACCTAATTAAACAACTAACACAAATATTGAAGCGCACAATGCTAGCAAATCAACCCACACGCTACGCGAATATAATGCATACAAAATGTTTTCTGTTTATATTTGGTTAAAGTCTAAGTTAATATTTGTGTCACCATAGACTCAAATACGAGGAATTTCATTGTGTAGTAAAATATATTTTAAGAACGAGTGCCTTCTTCAATATCATGTTGAAAAAACTACAAACGATATGGATTGTTAGACGTATGCTCTTAACGACGATTGCCTTTCAATGCTATTAATTCATCTTACATTCTACTTACTCATTACAAGTAATGAGCAGTGAGTATAACTTGCGAAATATACTCATTACAGTCCAAAAATAGTTTATTTGTAAACAGTGCAAATAGCTGGCGGTTTCAAATTCGACGATTTATTTCAAATTGCAACTGAATGGTTGATTGTGTGAATAAGAAACATAGGTACGCGACGTAGGAACATGCTTTGCAATGCAGCAAGAAAGGGTAGCAGTCATAAATGATTGTTTAATGTGAAAACGTACACGGCTACAGTAACTTGGTGATATACATTATTATTGTCATGTTTCACTTCTGTCTTACTATAAAGATCGAGTTATGTTTTCTTGGTATAATAAAGTTCTTGAAATTTAAATTCGAAATAAAATGTAAGGAGGAACAATTAACCTTCAAGCGGGTTGCGCGGCGTCTTATCGACCGCGCTCAATACATTTTTCGTTCATAACTTTATAATTCTTCATCACATTCATTTGTCATCCCTGGTAGCCTGTCATTGTGTCTCTGTGTGCGAATTAAATAGTTTACCTCCGCTTCTTGCGTATTGCAGTTCCCCACAGATCGCTATGTATACCACGCGCCTGTTGTCGAAAAGGTTACGCGTGACTCAACGCAATATATTATTTCTTTAACTATCAACAAATATTATCCAATTAAGCATGTTGCAATTTTAAATATTTTTATGAGTTATTTTTATGAGGTATTTTTATGAGCAACAAATTTTGTATTAAAGTACATAATAATTATAATTAAACACGTTAACCGATGACAGATTTTCGAGAAAATTATGTAAAATTTATTTATTAGTAATTAAATCAATTTATATATAAATACATAAACATTATAATATATAAAGGTTATGTTTTGACTTAGGTTCGACCTCTACTGCAACCTCAACTTGCCAAGCGTCAAACACTATTTTAAAAACCTCTCGAACAAATACTTCGAGAAATCCGAAAACCATCCGAATCCACTTGTGGTATCAGTTAACTACTCGCCATTTTTTGCAATCTTTAATATGGTGTAGCACCAGGGATAACCAAAATGGTCGAAATTTGACATTAACGGAAATTGATTTTGGGGGCCGACGAGGATTAAAAATAGACCCCTATTAATTAACAAAAGTTCTTATTTGAGATTTTCAAAATACTGTATAAGTTGTGTACCAGCACGTTATAAAAATGACTAATATTTTAGTGAAAGGTATCATTGTTGTACTTTTAAAAAACTCAACAATTCGATAGGCGTGTACAAGTTCGTTCAAGATGAAAAACTCGGCAAGTCAATAAGCGTGGACAAGTTCGTGCAAGATAATGTATGTGTTCAGGCGTACAAATTTTCAGGCACGTTTTGACTTGCTCTGTATTTGACGCATATACGCGATTTAATGAACGAAATCATGATCAAGTTCAAGTCCAAATATACTCCTGATGCTTTACTATATAACAAGCTTGCTTTCTTAAGTTGTAAGTTCATTTGTTGTTTCGTTTTGAAATTCATTAAAGCTTGAATGATAATACAATCATCTATTATATTAATTTATTTCAAGAGATTACAAAATGGTTAAATAGCTTAATAAAGTGAATCAAAATAAATTGATTGAAAAAGAATTTACAAAGTGCTTAGTTACCTATATATTTCTGCAATTTATGAAAAAGTAACAGGGTAAGTACCAAAAAACGTTTTAATATTTTTATTTTTTATTTAGTATTTTTTGAAATTACTTTAGAAAAGTTGTTACCTAAAACTAAATGTTCGGTTTTCTTTTTTTTCGTTTTTTACGCTTATTGATACCTAATACAAGTATTCTATAATACAGTGACAATACCCAAGTTTATCAATGAGTAAGTTCATGAGCATACCTAAATAAAATTCAGTGTCTAGGTGTGATACAAATAAGCTTGTGTGCAAATTTAAAAGTTTTATTATTGTTTATTAAGTAGTTTCTTAAATATATTTTTTTTTGACATGCAGGTTTACTGCGAATGAAAATACTTGAAGTTTGGATTTATTTTATCTCTATCCTTAGTAGGCCTTCTAATTCTTTCAAGTACTTAAAGAAAAACCACACAAAATGCCATCCATAAGAAGCTATCATCTATGCAAGACGTTGATGGCTTACGAGTATCCTATAATATATCTTTAGTAATAACGAAAGCGAGAAAACTCCACATAAGGATAGAGGTATTGGTCATTCACTGGGTGATTCACAGATAGCATTTAGTAGCAAAACATCTTAGTCCTAGATTGCATCAGTTTTTACAATATGTTATAAATATTGTAAACAAGATTCGAAGCAATTCTTTGAACTCTTGGTTATTTGTTCAGTTATGTGACGAAAACGACGAAATCTATATTCGGTTACATCTGCACACTGAATTTCATTGGCTATCAAGAGGCTCTTGCATAGCAAGATTTTCATCTATTGTTAAATGTATGTTGAAGTTTTTACAAGAAAAAGAACCGATTTTGAAAGAGAACATTAACAATTGTATGACTTGACTTTATTTTAAATTGGATTTATTAGTTGACTGATATATTTGGTATGTTGAACAAAGTTAATTTGCAGCTGCAAGGTGGCGATCTAAACTCTGTTAAAACCAAATCAATAACATCGGTCTTTGTGGATAAGCTCATACTTTATAAACAAAATTTAAGTAGGAAAGAATATTCACAGTTCACGCATTTGTCTAAATTACCAGAAATTATTCAAGATGATGTTATTTTATTATATGTAATTTCACTTGGACGCATTTACACAAGGATTTTAATACGAAGTTCTCTTAAATTTGGAGGATCTCTTAAATTTACAAATTCCTCAATATCCATTGAGGAATTTATAATAAATTCGTACAATATCTTAGCCATGGAAGAAGCCAATGTGAGAATGCAAGAAGAGTTGATTATCATCAGCACAAACGAGGAGCTTAAGAAGAGGTTCAACCAATACTATCAGAAGTTCTGGTTTCACTCCCAATCACCACATTGAAACACAGTATGTGTATGCATTTTATGCATTGTGGAACATTACTTAAAAATACGTTATCGCTCTTCCATCAACATAGTCGAAAAAGGGGTTATAAACATTTTGACAAAACAAAGTAACCGTTTGGAAATTAACAAACGTGGTGATTTAAGGCTGTAACTCACCAAAATTGAACCAGATTTAAATACATTGGTAAAAAGTCACCACATTCATTCATCACACTGAATTTTTATTTTTTTAATATTTACCTTTTTTTAATTATGATACTTAAGTATTTTTACGTAATTTGTATTAATAATTATCAATTACACTTTATATTCACTAATTTTGTGTCTATTATTTTTTGTTAAATTTTGATGAGAAAATGATGTCAAGTTTATTCATTTTACCAACCGCAAAGCTTTTAAATTGATAAGTATTTTGTATCAAAAGGAAAAAACTAGAGATAGGATTTTTAAAGTAATTTGGCCAAGGGGGTCTCAGGAATCAGTTCATTTTGGAAAAGGGGTCTCTTGCTCAAAATAATTTGGGATTCTCTGTTCTACACCGGTCCCTTACACGAGGTACTCTCACGTACCCGTTCGGTTCTCACCCCCTAGACCTAGTACACCCTGGCCACATAGGTCCATTTTCCCCAACATATTTAACGTAGTATCATGACTAATTTATAATCTTTACACACACGCACGCAGGCACGTAGGCACGCACGCACGCACTCGCACGCACATACGCGCACGTACACATCGAAATAATACAAATCAACAATCCAAGTGGTTTATCGAATATTATCTTGAATGCATAAGTTTGTTCGGTTATGGTTGCTACACATCTAATTTTGGCTCTGACATTGTTATTTGCGCGTAAACTTGATATATGGGTCAGTGAGAATAAATTCAATTGCACTTATATTATAATTCGCCCTCGCCCTTGTGCATCTAAATTCAAGGTTTTTAATAGGTAATTTTATGTTTATAACATTTCTGAAGTTTTAAAGTAAAAAGATATTTTAATAGTTAACACGTTATTTTACATCAATCATATTTATACATTTACGTTTACAAAAAAGAAGTAAAATGTGAATGCACATCATTTTTGAATGGTTGCGTATATTTCGAACCTTATATAATAGTAATGAACATTTCGTTATTTGTATTTCACATTAATACTCTCAATTTCATAAAAAGAAACATTATCATTAAAGAGTACTATATATTTATTAATTTTTTCTTCCTTGTACGGATTCTAATTTTGTACTAGAATCTGTACAAGGAGGTGGACTTAATGCCGGAAGGCATCCTCTGCCAGTTAATCTCTGGGGTTATAGAAAAGATTCTTCAAAGTAGGTACAAAAACAAAAAAAATATGCAATTAAATACTTATATATATATAGATATAAATATTTTATCAAAATATATGGTACACGCATACATACATATAAAACATTCACAATAAACATAGCCATATAATTAATCGTACAATTATGACGGAGGAGGATTAATCAAGAAGGTAGAGAGTTTAAATAACAATTAACTATACCCTTAAAGCAAGGTTTGCTAGGGGCTTTTCTTATGTCAAGGGGAAGCACGTTCCAAAGTTTAAAGTATCTCGAAAGAATTGGAAATAAAACAGGTTCTGTGATAAGAAACTTCGAGACGAAGACTTTCTGAGACACGAAGATTGCGAATGTGAAAGCTATCCAGAACATGGAAGTAGCTGTTTAGGTTCTCAGGAGTACATGGATCGTTAACAATGGAGAAGAGTAAACCGAGAGATCTAAGGGATTTTCTCTGACACTTAGGCAGACTATTTAAGCTGAGAACGAGCTGAAGAGACGCGATCATATTTTCGTAAAGTGAATATAAAGCGAATGTAATTGTTGAGGAGCCGATCCATTTTGTTAAAAATGTCTTGGGTTAAATCTGGACAACTGGAATCATAAGAGATTGCACTAAAAGTGTCTTAGTACTCGGGAGAAAGCTTTTGAATATATAGAGTGATCGCAGTATGGAAGTATGACTATGACTTATGTGACCAATATGTATGTTCCAGCTTAATCTCTCGTACTAAATATATAAACCTAACTAACTAATAAATAAACCTAAGTTTTAACATTAGATGTAAATGGTATTATATCAGTATTTCATATTATGGGTGATTATTATAATGGATGTTCCTTAAATGTAAAGGGCTACTGATGAGTATAGCTTGACATTTGCTGGTGTTAATACTCAGTGGCGGATTTACCAGCAGGCTGAGTAGGTTGAAGCCTCAGGCGACAGATTTTAGAGGCGGCGAATTTGGGGCCAAATTCTTTTGTCTTATAGAAATAAAATAATGTACGTTTTGTAAAACTTTTATAACGTAACTAATTGAATTTTAATACCATCATCAGCCGAATTGTTACTACATAATTCAATATATTGTTTTTAAACTGTAAGTAACAGCAAAAACTTTATATAATTAAGTTTACCGAATGTACATTATTGAGTAAGCAGTATTAAGGCATACCTTACCCCGCCTTATTAGTAGTGCATGATGGATTTCGTTAGCTTAGAACTTTATCCAAAAATTATTTCTTTTGCAATCTTAACAAATCTAGGACTGACACTTCGATCTCCTAGTCCATAATTATACTAATTACGAAAAAAGTTGGTGTAATTGAGACTATAGCGCACAAATTATAAAGATAAAATTGTAATTAATATGATTGAGAACTAGGTTAAAGAATTGTATTATTGAGATGAGTAGGGGCGGCAAAATGATTGAGAACTAGGTGATCGCATTGTATTATTTAAATGGGTAGGGGCAGCAAACTGATTGAGAACTAGGTTGTCGAATCGCATTATTGAGGTGGGTGGGGGTGGCAAACTGATTGAGAACTAGTTTATCGAATTGTATTATTGATATGGTTAGGGGCGTCAAACTGATTGAGAACTAGGTTATTAAATTGTATTATTGAGATAGGTAGAGGCTATAAAATGATTGCGGACTAGGTTATCGAATTGTAATATCGAGAAGGGTAGGGGCGGCATAATGATTGGGGACTAGGTTATTGAATTGTATTATTGAGGTGTGTAGGGGCGACAAAATTTGTATAGCCTATTGGCGGAAAATGTGTTAATACTAATGCCGAATTTATGTAACCAACGTGTAATAGAATGAAAGTCAACATTAATTCTAGCTATACAGTTGTTTAAGTTATTCGAATCAGTATGGGCATATATTTGTAAGTCATCAGTATACAGACGACACAAGCATTTGAGAACAGTAGTAGTAAAGCTAATAAATAAGGAGAGAGTATGCCACCTTGTGGTACTCCTGTTGCCAGGTCACACCAACTAGGAGAAACTTTGAAGAAACAATATATGTCCTTGATTCAAAAATATATAGCTTACTCAAACTTTAATCAATTATTAATTCAAGGTATATTTGCTATCAGACTATGACTCATGTGCGGTGTACCATAAAAGCACCATAACATTACCTACATACAATCACTATAACATTAAAGGTGATTGACCCTAAAAAAATTAAAATAAACCTCCGGGAAGATAAATACATATTTAATTCATACAAAATCTTACCCATACAGCAGGTTGGTCTGACCTGGTATAATTATATTTGAATTAAATTCAAAGTGATATAAATAATTTAGACAAAATTCATGACCAATGAAAATCTTGATCTAAGCTTTTTCTTTTTGATCGGGGCTTTTTGTCGTTCATACGTAAGAGCCTAAAAACGAAAGTCTTCTGTTGATGGCGATAATGATTCAAATACCAGTTTCAAATGAATTTTACGATTTGTAATCTTTTACGGCTCTTTCTGGGTCTTTAAACCGTTGACCACGTAATAAATAAGTCATTAGAGTTGTAAAAATTTCAAGAAATGTAGTAGTCACATAAGGAATAGTTTATATTCTTTTATTAACTTTATTCAAAGTACTCAATTCCCGATAAATTTGACTTCAAAATGATCAAGGACGGAAAATCGACGACATGGAAAACTCGCAGGGATTCATTTACCGCCCGTTTACCCGTCAGGTTTTTATTCAGTTTACCCGCTTCGTTGTGCTTGTCCTTGTTTTCCATTTGTACATTAAATATATTTTTGATACCTCTAGTTATTATACTGAATTGGTTTTTTCATTATAAATAATAGAAACCATACTTCTATGATTATAAAATAATAATAATATAATGATAATAATATAAGGTGAATATGTATTACTTATATTGCTAAGTATGAGTACGTACATACATATTTTTATTTAATTTTAAAAGGCTCTTGTACTCGTATACACTTTTTGATCATTATATATATATATATATATATATATATATATATATATATATATATATATATATATAAATATATATATAAATTATTCAAAAGATGATTCAAAGAAGAATTAGTTCAAAAGATGTTGAAAAACTTTTAAAACCCTTAATTCCTACCTAGCACGTCCTTCACGCATTTAGTTTCTGCCATCCACCCTGCCAAGATCGTCATTCCATCGGCGTGGGCGGGAGGTATCCCACACTGCGTTTGTCAAATCACGTTCTCCATTCCAGCATCCGTTACATCCACGATTGTCAGTTCCACCAACACTATAACTGGCCCATTGTCACGTTTGGTAAATCAAAAGCCATGTCGGTGAATTTAGTTTTCAGCGAACAGTCTAAAGTTTAGTCGTATCGCGCAATCGACCCAAGGTTATCAAATATTTCCATGATCTACTTTAGAACTCCTACAATCGAGTACAGTCGATTCCAAAAAAGAAAAATCCCATGAACGATAAAAGTAAGGTTAAAAAAGGTAAGCGTTGGATTAGCGCTCAACTTAGCGATCTTATTAAATGTAAGAGAAACAGACATGTGTGCATGATTCCACTAAATACAATCTTCATGATCATCATAATTATTGGTAACTTGAGAGTGCAGAATAGCCTTTTTTCACATCACACACAGAACATTATTAAAAATACTCGGTAACATTACTCAAATTACTTGCTCTGTGAAACAAACATACAGACAATACCTACAAATTAAATACGTAACATAACTAACATCAGTGTGATAACAATACAATTGAACATCTTAGTATTAATGTATGTGAAGCAAAATTTATTATAAATCAATCCTGTATTAATCAATTATTTATATACAAAAATATAATAATAGTAGTAATATTACTTTTTTTATTTCAGCTCTGACAGTTCGGTTCCTTACCAAACGATATATTGGAGAATATGATCATCAACAAGGTAATCTGCATATATATATATATATATATATATATATATATATATATATATATATATATATATATATATATATATATATATATATATATATATATATATATATACAAATTTTATTTTTCAGACAGCAAATACAAACATGAAGTACTTCTAGACGGCGAACCAATACTTTTTGAAATATTGGATACATGTCCAAAGGTAATAATCGCATATATTCTCTTTATCACTTAATAGATATTTTTTTTCAATTGATAGTATACGTATACGTAGCGAGTCAACCAAAAAATTAAGAGGAATTTTCACTTTTTAGTTATTTTTAAAGTATAACAAATTTTACGTTTTCGATCTTTAAAAAAATATTCCTGTAAACCGCTAATAAAAATGATGTAAAATGAATTAGTTACAACATCATTTTATTTTGTACACCGCATACCTACTGAGTCAAGTTTCGCTAAGTTTATTAACATACGCGCGACGCGGTGCTCCGCCCCGCCGTCCCCACCATTGAACCTAGCTTAATTTCAAGGGATATACTTTCAAATTATTTCGGTGTTTTCAGCGATTACAATTAGAATGAATCTCGCCCCGACTGAATTAGGGCTAATATACACAAAATGGAGAAGGCGAACAAAGGCAATGACCAATGAACAAAGAATATAAAAATAGATTTGATTCAGCATAGCAACAATATCTTTTTTAACAAACCCATCAAATTACTGCGAAACAATTCTTAAAATTTAAAAGTTTAAGATAATTCTAAATAATTTATTTTATATAAATTATAATTATTTTATATAAATCAACGATATTCTTACATCATCTATATCTATACATACAGATGGCGCCTTAAGACATATAAAACGAGTGTTGTCTATTCTATTGCATAAAATAAATAAATAATGATATATACGTCGGATAATAACACTTAACGATTTCAGGACTTGCTTTGAATACAACATTTGGAATACTGTAGTAACTATTAGTACTTATTGCATGTGCTGCTTTAATCCTGTTTTGGGGTCATAATTTAGAACAAAACAGTTATTATATATATTATAACAATGATTAATTTAGTTATGGGAAAATATGTTAACATGAATTAATAATGAAAATATTGCTATAGTGTGCGACAATGTACAGTAAGCATGCATCGGCGTAGCCTAATGTATCTACAATAGCTCGTATTTTTTTACGTTCATGAATCAACTATGAAATATAATACTTACTTAAAACTACTCTCCTGTATAATTACTAAAGAAAAATTACTAAAGAAAAAACTTAAAAAGTTTAGTTGAGTCGCTACACGTATGGCCTATATTTTCATAAAGACATGTTTTATAGTATACTTTACATATGCTACTAATAAAACAATTTGGTATGTAGTTTGCAGCATAGAATAGAGCTATCCCATTTCTTCCCCTGAGTGTTATACTAAATGACTAGGGAAGCAACCATACCATTAGTTAGCAGCGTCTACCTGAGAATATAAACCAACCTGCGATCCCCATTCAGCCCGCTCTGTCTGAAAGTCTGGGTTTTAAGGCAACGTCCATCAATAATGAAGGCGACTAGATATCTGTACAATGTTACGGCTGTTTTGAAAATAATGAAAAAAAAAATAGATGTTTCTTACCGTTATTATAGAATAGTTGTATCTATCTATTTAATAACAGACAGATTCAACTATTTTAAAATAACGGTTGGTTAATGCCAAGCAGTCTGATTATTAATTCGATTTTAGGGTTATATTTTGGAGCTCCATGTAAAGTCAACTTTTTCAAAAGTTGAACATTGAAATATAAGAATTGATATATTTAAATTGAAATGAAGAACCTTAATATAAATATAGAAAAAGTCCTATAAAAATAAAATTAACCTTGATGCCGTCCAAATTTGTCTTAATTACTGTGTAAAATTGATCAGGAAATACTAGTACCTACTAATTAAAGTGAGGGATGTTATTACAATACCTAACATGGACAAATATACTAAAATTTCAGAATTTAGATGAGTTGCCCGCCAATGAAATCGCACAATGGGCAGATGGCCTGGTTATGGTTTATTCGATTACTGATCGGGAGTCGTTCAACTTCGTTCGACGAGCTAAGCAAAGTCTACACCCGGATATCCCGCTAACTCTTGTCGGAAACAAAGCGGATATGGTTCATCTACGGCAGGTAATATGCATTATTTTTTATAAATATACAGTGAAACCTACTTACTTGATTTCGGTATAGGTTTTCTTGTTCGCGTTTTCTTGATTCGCGGCATAAATAATTGCGACAACTGTGTCCGAGTACTGACTCGGACCTTATTGGTATATTAAAAGAATTTGCTGTTGTTTATATTAACGCATCAGTATCCTTCACCTTCTACTGACACGCGCCAAGGTGGCTTAGATTCTTCAGCCACCTTGATATATTCAAGCATTTAAGACGTAGTGAAATAAGGCGAGAGGACTTTGAACAGATAGAATCAAATGACATTCAAGAGTTGATTGAATCCCACAATGAAAATTACGCGGAATATTTGAGGAATCTAAATATTGATTGTTAATGCAATGGAAGGTTATAAAAATTGAGAAAAAATTGTGTATGGAACAATTTTAGATATACATACAAATGTATATCTAATATATACACCTCTGCAAAAAAAGGTTGGTTTTGATTCTTCCACATTATTAGTAATAATTTACTTCTAAAGAGGTTTTAATAGCCAAAATATATTACTGGCACTTAATAAAGATTTTGGATATGAAAAAAAGTTAATTTGAAATTCGAAGTTTTTGCATTTTTAAAAAGTAATCCTTTTTTTAGTTTGTGACCTTTATCTTACTTTTCGCGGGTTTGTTGTAAAAAGGTTATCTGGCAATTAAAACTACCTTTTTATTATTTTTAATAGAATAATTTATGTTTATCGCATCATCCTGCCTTATTGTGACTTAAAACAAACATCTTTGTGTCTATTGTAATGGCAGAAAAATTAAAAAGAACTAGTAAAACTGTAGCGCTTCTAGAAGAGGGGTAAAGCCAATATAGCGTCTCACAGTGGTTAAGCGTGAGTTGTTCAACCGTCTAAAGAACCTGCACTCGATACCAAGAGACAGATTCTGTTCAGAGAAGGCAAGGTTCTGTCAGAAAACGTTGCACACAATCATGAGACGACAGCTTTTTAGTGGCTTTTTAGCGCTGAGGAATGCTGGATGAGGCTCGAATTTGTCTGCATGGTGAGGACCGACGTCGCCGACTGTTACGAAGACTAGGGAAACACTATGCTGACGTGTGTTTTGAAAAAATCACCCCCTATTTTTGAGGATCTGTTATGTTTTGGACGGGCGTAACTTCCAGCTATCGTACCGAGATAGTATTTATTGAAAATGGATCACTAAATGCGCAAAGACACATAACAGAAATCACGTGTCAATATGCACAATTCAAATGAAATGTGTTCCCACATTCCACAGGACACCATCAAAAGCCTGGTAAAAAGCAAGCCAAGACGATTGCATGCCGTAATTGCTGCAAGGGGAGGTCATACTCGTTATTAATTTTTTTAATATCTTTTCTTATTAAAGTACCATAAAAATACTCGTTGCCTTAATTTTACTATTCGCAAATATCTATATTGACACGGATTTTGGTTTATATTTAGATAACACAGAAATTTGTTATAAAAAATCTTAATAGAATCCGTCAATTCGATTTGTGGGACCTAAGTATATACTTAATTACTCAATTATGTCAGTGTTGTCAGTATTTGTTCTCATTGTTCTCAGGTAAGCCCAGAGGAAGGTGAGATTCTAGCCAAAGATTTCGAATGCAGTTTTGCCGAGGTTGCCGCGGCTGAACAAGTAAACCAGGTTGGAGAGGTGTTTCATGAGTTATGCCGTGAAGTTCTGACCCTTCGGCGAAGAGCAAAATATAGTCTATTGGATAGAATGCTGGGTTCAAAAAGCACATATAGGGTTTATTCTAGAGGAAAAAGTGATAGCGCTTTACCGAAAGACTAATTTGAGAAATAGCTTATGCATATACTTATTAAAACTTTTAACACTTTTTATTTTAAAATGTTTTGTGTAAATTAAAATTTCAGTCATAAAAATAAAGGTGTGTCAACGTTGAACTTAACAGTTGGAACATATGACGTAATGTAAAGGGTGCAATGACTGGGAATGGGTCTTGATGTCTTATATCAAGACCAATTTAAACGAAAAGGGTTCGATGACCTCTTTAAATTGGACACGTATCAATGAATGCACTATGGTACATTGACACAAGTCCACGTGACACATATTGTTCACACGGTTTCTAATTGTATGGAAAAATAATTTTATGAAAAAAAAATGTTAAAAACGATACTTTGTAAAATAAAACACCTTTGGAACATTTTGGAATAAACTACAAGTGGTTAAATTTTTTTATACGTAAAGCAGAACACCATTGTTTTGACATGGTGTTTATTATATCTTGTTATAATTCATAACATCAATTCTATAAACTTTGAGTTGTGTGTAAGAGAAATATTTCAGAGTTTTTAAGTGGATAAGACAAATAAAGTGTTTTAAAAGACAATTGTACGAGTATAATGTGCATGATGTTTGTTAATTTTTTATCTAAAAATGGTAATAATAGCCCTCATAGAGCATTATTTTTAGTCTGTTTACGTGAAGACAACTAGAAGTAAGTACTAGGAGAACGCGAATTTAGGACTTTCGCCATTTCATTATATTATTTAGAAATATTTATTTAGACAACAGATTGAAATAAAGATAGTGGTAGCTAAAAGTCAAAAAATAAGATAAAATTAAATTTTGAATTCAAATGTGGATGGATGGTAAAAATGGTTTTCCATTTTTTAATTAATGTGTGTTGATGATTTTAATTTTACCATTCAGATAGTTTGCATTAGAACGTTTTGAGTTAAAGTTATGAAATTATTAAAAAATATTATAATTTTCGTTTTAAGATACAAATAAAACAATATCAAACTCAACCAAATAATATAATACTAGTCTGATCGTCGCAATTCTTAGCCCATTAACAAAACATTATGCGACTGAATATGAGTGCTACTTTATCATATTTTCTGTGATAAACAGTAAGTACCTACTCAATAATTTTGTATTATACATATACAACTTTAATTAAACGTAAAAATTATTTATTCACATTTAAGTTTGACTCTGTCCCAAAAAGTATATAATTATCAATTTTATTCAATTATAATAGTTACTTTTTAAATGTTTTATTGTGAATTATTTAATTTTTGTATTGCTATTAAAATTTTATGAGAGACTTTATGTAGAAAAATTACAAATTAGATAAATAAAAATTTAATTTAAGCTTTAAGAATTGGTGTTTATCTTCTACCTTGTATATTTTAGTTAAATTATCGTCGATAAAATTAGCTATGTAAAAATTTGTATGAATTCTAACTTTGAATTTTAATCATATATTACCTTACCTTTTTACTATGTCAAGACTAATATTAAATTAGGGATATTGAATTTTAATTTTGTCATAACATATAATATATTTAATTTTTTGATGAAATTAAATTTCGAAAATAAAAAGGTTTTTTTTCCTCAATTTAAGTAATATAGTACAAATGAATAGATTAATGACAATATTGTCCATTGCCGGATTAAATAATCATAATAGATGAGGAAAAATCAAAAAGTAAAATATCAATGAGATTAGATAAATGTGAAAGCAATTAAGGAGGAAAGGTCTAACTTGTTTATAAAAATAAAAATACATTATGTGTAATTAAATTATCATAGCACAGTAATGTAATATATACGTACTGGCGATTCTTTACCTCCTGTTTAATAAAAACGAAATAACGGATCAATATCAAACATTAATATTACCCATTAGGAATGTATGGTCATATTTATTTCTGAAAGTTCTAAGTCAGGAGTATCTTTGCCTAGCCGCATGTCCGGTGGTTATGGTGTTTGTATACGGGTATGTTACCCCGGCCTTTCGAGCTACTACTGTATCAGTCTTTGTCGTCCGTTGCGGTAATAACATATCCCTATCATCCTGTGTAAATCCATCATTCCTTTCCCCTGTCCAAACCTTTCTTCTCTCTATCCTTTTCCCTTGCTCTCTGCCAATCTAAGATGTTGACGAATTGTTTTGTGTGTGAATGAGACGAGAGGGGAAAGTAGTTATACCAACACCCATGACTCCTACACAGCGTTTTGGTCCGGAGTACTTGCGACCGACAGAAATAGGGTGTGGGTATAATCCTTTCTGCAAGAATGGCTGAGTGTGTTATAGAATATGTGTAAGCCCAAGACTTCTCTGAGTCTGAATAAAAGTGGACTGACTCGAATCTTTATCTTCGGCATCTATGCACCGCAGGATAGGTATCGGTTCAAAGAGATACCAAGAAATCACCAAGGAGAACGAGAAGTTTTGAACAGTGTAAAAGAAATGTTATATGAACACAAAGAGAACGAAATTATAGTTATGCTCGGGGATTTTAATAGTTGTGTTGGTGTGAAGCATGATGGATATGGAAAAGTTCGTGGTACCTTCGGTGATGAAAGAGTAAATGGGGACGGAAAGAGTTTGCTTGATGTATGTTTAATATGGAATCTATGTGTGTTAAACACCTAGTTTGCACATAAAAAAATCCACATATGTACCTACGAGAGGGACAACAGAAAGAGTATGTGTAATTGTTAATTAGTAATTGTGTAATTGTTGATGAAAGGCTCAGAAAGAAAGTAATGTATACTAGGGTGTACCGTTGATAAAAAACAAGAAAGTATTAGAAATTTGATAATTAGTCACACAGGCAATCCCTGGAGTTATTTACGTAAAAATGAATTAAAATCATGACGCGTCCCCATGCGACACTGTTGCTCATTAGCGTACCGCACCCTATGGAGCGCCAATCGCATCGCGGACTCGACTAACGGTTGTCATATTTTAAAGATGGCTTCAATATTTTTGTATGTAATATACTCATATAATTGGTGTAAGAAATATATTAATCTATAAACATCGACTCGCAGTTATAATTTATTTAATTTAAAAAAAGTCTAAATATTGGCAAGAGCAGAGGGTGAATATAACGTTTTTCAGAGTTGTTGAGATAAGTAGTTTTTGGTTTAAAACTGTGAAACTAAAACACTATAACATATAATACTATAACTAAATATAACAAACCAAGAATAGATAAGTTAAGTAATTAGTGAGGATTGCGCTTACGATCTAATGCCGCGGGTTAGATTCTGCCATCGAACTGTTGACGTTATTCTTATTTTTCTAGCACAAGTATTGCTATATTAGTTAAAACGGTTAACACAAATAAGGGATTAGTTATGTTTTGATATCTAATAATATCAAAACATAACTAATCCTCTTTTTAAAAATAACAATAAACTGTAAAAGTTTAATATGTAATAAATATTTCACAAAAATAATTGTTCTGTAGCTTCAGTATTTGAAATAATCATTAATATAAAATCAGCTTAGTGTGGGCACCTGAGTATTCATTGCAATCTATCTTTCTATAACATCGCCTTTCATGTCCAACTTTGGAAGTAAGCCTCTCCCAATCTCCAAAATTCAAAAATGTCTTACGTGTCGGATGATATCGTCTTTCCATCTCTTAGGTGATCTTACCTTGCTCTCTAGTATGTGCTCTACGTCTTCAGTCGAGCAATCTGGGTCCTGGTAATCTGCCATCCAACTTGGACAAAATCTTTCATGGGTCATTCCAGCAAAATATTTTGCTGGAGGTGGACAATCCTTTCCGAGATCTCCATGACTTCATCTCGTTTTCTGCACAACACTTGAAATTACCAACTTGTCTTCAGTATAAATGAAAGAAGTTACTGAAGAAAATTCAATGTCAACGATATTAAATTCATCAAAGCTACAATAATTTAACAACAATAATATAATAATTATAAAAACATAAGATTAAAAGTTTTTACTTTAAAACAAATTTTTGAATTGTTTTATTAAATCAAGTTAAAAAAAATTTCTACACAAATACAACAGAATAAATATATTCTATGACGATTGAATGGCTCAACGATGAAGTTACCACCTTTGGAGTTGATGATAGCTGGTTCAATTTCCGCATTGATAAATATACGAATGGCCTCCAGATATATACTTCGAGTCTAGACATCTTATTAAGCAGTGTGGTTGGGAAAATGGATATAAAACATTTTCCCAAAAATCCGGAGTCCCGTGGCCAAAAGTGCGATATATGCACATATATGGGTTAAAAACATTGTATTTTAACCGTATAATATATTTTTTTAAATTAGAATTAATGTTCTATATTAATTACAATAACTAATTTTCTAAAAATATTTCACCTAAACATTAAACGATATTATGTACATCCATGTTTGTTATAATATCTTTAACAACCCTAGTAGAGACGGGGTGGGCACCGTTTCAGACTCTTCCCCTCTTCCCCTGCAACCCTGAATGGATGCGCGTGCGTCACTCTGTCATCAACCACCTTTGACGTAAACACCGAAACTAAGCTTACAAAACACATAGTAATATTATGTGTAAGTGTCGTGATATAAGGTGAAGTGAAATTATTGATAAGTTATGGTAAGTATTAATACTTACAACAAAACGTCTTTTTAGCTTGCGATTAATTATTATTGAAATATCATCTTAAAGTAATTAAAAAGTCATGAATTTATTATTTCTTTAATTTTTAAATAATCAAAGTCACATACTAATGTTTATCTTTTCTTATAAATTGCATTATAATTGTTTTTTGTATTAGTAATATTTTTCTTTATTATCTTTTACTAATATTTCGCTCAAGCAATATTAGATGAAAGATGTAATATTTTCGTATTAAAAATATTGTTGTATTAAAAATATTTTAAAAGGCAGTTGTATTAAATTTATTTTAAAAGTCAGTAGGACTTTGAAAATAAATTGCCGAAACTATTTTTAACACATACTAAATTTTAAATCGTTATGTTGGTTCAATATCTCATCTGATGAGATAATTTCTTTCATCTTTAAAGTTAATACGAATTAATGTATGAATATTGTTACAGTAATTTTTCGAATATGTAGCGAATCTATTTTTATTAAATTTAACTCATAACTAATCGTTATAATTTTGGCGAAATATTAGATATTTGATTAATTTATATTGTTGTTTATTATTATCGCTGTTTAAAAAGACGAGACTATTCACTGGACTAATTGGTGGGCTTTGCAATTAATATTATTTGTTCCTTTCATGCTGTTGCTTTTCTACTATTTACTTATTTTTATTTATTATAATATAATTATAATCGATTTATTTATATTTTTTTTCTTAAATATTATTTATTAATTTTCAATTTATAAATTAAGTTCAATCGTGTAGGGTTTAGTTTATATCCTATTAAAATCAATAAGTCCGAGAATAATCATTATTTTTTCATTGATTTTATTAAACTAGAATATATATTTTTATTCAAAATGTCTTAGATGGTTTACTGTGCATATAATTTTATATGACATGTAAAGAAAACCGGAATAAAAAATTTAATAAATTTTTAAGTAAACAATATGAATATTATCATCTGTATTATTCAGGAAATTTCTTCATCGGCATTAACTGTGGTAGGTCATACATCTCTTGCTTCCGATCAAATGTGTCCGCACTCTCGCAACTGAAGAATGCGGGCTACGAGTCTACTTTATAGTCCTTATGGAATAACCCTTTTTTACGTTACAAACGTGTACAATGTAGGCATATATATATATATATATATATATATATATATATATATATATATATATATATATAAAATTAATAATATTCGATTAACGTGCACCGTAATGAATTTGACCTAGACAGACTGAAAAAGATATCTGCAGGCCATACACATAAAACCCGTGTCTCTTGCCACAAAAGAGAAACAATACCGCTGATCTATTAGGGTCGTCATATATCTTATTTTAGTATAAGTTTTTAGCTATTATAGTATAAATTTAGCTTAAGACATGAAGATATAGCATGCGAAAACATTGGCGTAACAATTTTTATTACAGATAATTATTTTATATCTTTATTATCAATTTAAGTTTATAATAATAACACTACGCCCTGACCAATGCTTACGAAACAAGGACTTTTTTAATAGTTTTTTTATATGCAATTTTGTCATAATTTTAAATAAAATTATGACAAAATTGCATATAAAAAAAAGTAAACTATACATAAAAGAAAGAGTAAAATATTGAAATGACAAAATAAATGGTGAATGTGACAATATATATATACTAAGGACGGTTTACAAAAAGGACGCCATAGGCCTGACGATATTAGCGCCCTCTCTTCATAAATAGTAGAAAAGCATAGAATGAATAATTTTTATATTTCAAAAATAACAGAAACATTAGCTAGTCTAATGTTTCGCGTGGTGCCCCCTATTGCCATGGCGCCCTGGGCTCGGGCCTAACGTATAACCCTGCTCTGAGTAAATCCCTTTTCCAAAATCCACACATCCACACATCTATGTTACAGTTCCTAAGAGAATGGGTGAAAGTAATAAAATAAAATGGATCATAATAACACAATAAATTATCTTTAAATAATAAATGTAGTGTATTCGTCCCTATAAAAAAAAGAAAAGCTTATGGGACACACTAATATAGGTTTATATTTTTCATCAAATCAATGCATTTGTAACCTTTTGTCTGATTAAAGTATGTGTACATAAAGTAAATCTGTTAATATGTTGTTGGAATATATATTTATGTACGTGTAATGGTTCCGGAAGAATACAATGCAAATAAGATATTTAACATAATTTTCCAAGCAATCGAAATATTTTTTAAACAAAATTTTAAACATTCCTTTATCACCATGAATTGTGGCGTTAATTTAATTTCCAATTGAAAACAATAATGTTGTAAAAGAATTTTCACTTACTTGTGAAGTCGTAAATATTTTCTAATGTTTTTTGGACACGGCTATTGAAAGTTAATATTTTTCATCTCGAAGATGTTTTCATATTATCGAATTCATTTTAAATACTGCAAAAAGAGAAATGCAATTTAGGTTTTCGTTTTAAATATTAAGTTTTTATTCCAAAAATATACTTATAACTATTACAATTCTCATCAAGCCCTCGCATGAGACAACCCCCGCCTTATAGGGGAACTTTATTAAATTTTTATTTTAAATTTTTTTATGAATAACTGTTAACTTTTTTAACTTTGATAATAATAAAAACCGCGGAGGGGCTTAGGAATGGCTTAATTAATTTTGACAAAAATTTCAGGGGAACGAAGAAGAATTTTTAAGGTAAGCTTCAGGCTTTTTAATCAGAAAACATATAGCAATTTTATGTGAAAATGTAAAAACCATCAAAATTATAAGCATGGGCGAAGTTGTATTAGCTGATGATAATTAAATGTAGAACCGTTTTGGCCGCTGATAGCTGTGACAAAGCGAGTTTAAGCAAACTAGCGCGATAAAACGATAAATTGTAATTTATGCCAATATATGTAATATCAAAGCCTAAACTCATGACAATTTAAAACGTAAGCAAACGTTATGTCACATCAAAAGATTTCTTTAAAAATTTGGCAATGTAATGGATAGGATATTCTTCGTATGAATGTGAGGATGTGACAAATTTGAGTCGCTGTAGTGAATTTTTTTATTTTAATTTTTACAACTATTACACTGTGAAACTAGTTGTAAGGAAATATTTTCATTCGTGGGTGTTTTATCACTAAATCTCACCTGCAGGGAGTCCTGTTAATACATGGATAAGGATTTACTCTCTGATAACCGACATATAACCATCTACAACTACTATAGCTACAACATACAACCATCCTAAAATCTCGGCAAGGCATAAATTGTCGCAGACCGGAGACGGAAAGCAGTATTACAAGTGCAAAATGAATAACTTAAAGGCAGCATGGTGACTATAGGCAACTTTTCAAATTACCGATGTAGGATGAGTCCACGTCCATCAAGGGACTGGTATAGAAGATTAATGAAGATGACAATTAGATACATAATTAGCAATTGTCATTGAATAATCATCAATGTAGGTATTTGTCATTTTATGAATATTTTCTGCATTTGTAAGCGAGTGACCATGAAAAGTAATCACTGCGTTACGTACCTTAGAATAATATATGAATAATGGCAGGAAAAGGGAAGTAAAAGAAAGTGTTCTGTGCAGATGCAAACGCGTTGGGGAGTAGAAACCTACGTATGCGTGTGCTAGGAACGGAAAAGTAGGTTCTCAATATTCTCCGAATGAAGCGTAAATTTACTACTTCGAAATTTAACATTCTGCGCAGAAATAATTGCCATAAAGTTTAACTATTTTTGTATTTGCTTCGCTCATAACTTGGAGAAAATTATTTGTGTAACTAATTGCCTTTTAATATAATTCATGGTTTTAGCTTGTATGATTAAACAGATATTAAATAAAACTGATATTTAAATAATGTTTGTTGCATTAACAGCTGCTTGTATCGTTTTTACTCACCTACAATGGAAGATAGCAAATCGCAAACCAAAAAAAGTTATTAAAAGTCCAACCAAATCTACGAGAAATACTCTACATACAAAACGTTTTTGTAGGCTTTAAATTTTAAAAGCAAGAAGCTACCGACTTTTCGAATGTTATTATTGAAGTCGCTATTGTTAGTAACCCTCCGATGCGCACCGGGCCTATTCTACCCGGCTTGGCTTATCCGCTCTATTGTCCCTTCTTGGTTATCCAGATTATCTCAGTCTAATTATCTGTTTTGCGAAACTGTAATTATCGTAAGAAAAAAAGTAAATGCATAAAGTAAGAGTTGCGTTTTTGTAAATGCCGACAAACATCTGAATAGTGAAAGTGACATAGAATTATTTCGTTAAATGTTATTTAGTTTTATGGACTCCGTTTATCTGCTAGCCTTCCTTCTTCTTCCTTCAAAAACTAATGTAATAAATTATTTTTTAATAAATAAATGGAGCACTTTAAAATAATACATGTGGAAAATGGCAAATAAATAAAACAAAAAATTTTTGCTAACCACTCGATATAAGGTACGTGCTTGACGCAATAACCGTTTAATGCAACAAGTGGCCTTTAGAACAATGCGAATAATGAACAAAATACAAGTAGCACTCACCTTTATGCCTAAAAGATGTTGGCTCGGCTAGCAATAGTACAATAGTTTTGAACAGTTCCTTACATTAGTTACAATTATTCTTGTTTGATTCTTTTCTGTTTCCTTCGTAGAGTGTTTGTAATTCAAGAGCTCTTAGTAACCGCAAGGGACACTTTTGAATTTGAGGGTTACGTTCACACGGTCTAGGTAACTGTGAGAAAATATAGTCTGTGTCTGTGTTTGTGTATGTAATATAAATAAGTTAAGTAGTTCACGTTTGATAATATTAATATAATCATCAGATCAGTCATCAGACTGCAACAGTCCGTTGCTCAATCCTCGGTTTCACGTATCCATTTTCTACTAGTCGCACTACGCAAATCGCGATTCCATGTGGGATGTTCTTTAGTAGATTTACTGTAACGGTTGGCCAGTTCATTGCCACTTTTAACGCAAAAAGTGTTTTCATTTCCAAAAATATTTATCTAAGAAACTCTAAGGATAACCTCACCATAGCTCTAATAAAAAGATAATCACCGACTAAAGAGTTTAAATTTATTGCTTATTTATTATTGATATTTTGATATAATAAATATTCAAGTAATAAGGAAATGGTTTTTATTTGACATATTTTATTTTAATTCCAGGTATTATGAACTTTTAAGATTCGTAGTGGAAATGCAATCCTTACCAACGTCTTCTAGTAAGTAAACTATAATTGTATACTTTTTTATGATGATATAAATATAATTTTATCGATGATATAAATATATTCTTAAAATTTTTTATCACATACATATATAAAATTTATAAAAATGTTGGCACTTTAATTTTGATCTTGTTCATAACAACACTTTGAAATCATACCTACCTATTTTTCGTGCTTAATTACTGGGAACAGTGGCACAAACGAGATAACGAGTGGGGGTTAATTGGCATCAGTAATATTCCCACGGATGTTGTGGCGCATCTGCCTCCACTCTCACCCCCTATACCAATGCCACTGCTTGATAATGATACAAGTAATTACAACCTAATGAGCCGTATGAATACTGGATACCAGTGTTCATGATAAATACTTGTTGCTAATGAATTCTGTTTAGACATTTTGCCAACATAAGGTTATGATTTACTCGTCAAACTACCACTATATCGGTTGTTGATTGAAGAGCAATTTTATCATATTTTTGTAATTCTTTTACTGTAATAAAATTAAAAATATCCATTGGGAAAATCAATGACTTTTTAGACTTATTGTCCTACTTAAAATTAGCCAATTTGAACATTACTAGTTACGTTGTTCACTAAAAGTGTCGTACGTACATACACAAATTTATAATCGAAACATAATGCAGCCCATTCATTAATTTCAGTTATTTCCGATAATTCCCAGCGTAAATGTCACGCAATAGGATGAGGTGCGCCACAGTTGATAGTTCTCACGCAAGGGGTGATAATCATTGCTTACTAGGATACTATCAAACTTAGATGATATGAATATTTTATGCGTGTGTAAAGCGATGTACTGTTTTCGAAATTGTGTTTTTTTTAAAAAACCCTTGAAAAATTATTTTACAAAGGTTAATTAATACGTGGCAATAAAATTGGGAAAAATTTATATCTTAATACCATCGCCTTCCTAATATATATATATATATATATATATATATATATATATATATATATATATATATATATATATATATATATATATATATACCTCCTTTTGCAAAAAAAACAGGCGGTTGTGATTTTTCTACATTATTATTGGTAATAATTTAGTTCTAAAGAAGTTTTAATAGCCAAACTATGTTACTGGCACTTAGTTAAAGAAATATTATATACTCGAAGAACTGACATATATATGTCAGTTCTACCAGTATATAATATTTCTTTAAATTTGGCAGAAAGCATATCTTTGTTTTTTGCGCGTTGATGTTTGCCTTCTTTACCCACTTCACGGTTCTTTTACATAAAATTCATTATCTACCGTCAATGGTAGTTTTATTAAGTCGTACCAAGTTGTTCCCAAGCCCCACTTCTTGCCTTTTATGCTTTATATTGTCTATGTCGGCAGTTTTGTGAATCTTTTTTTTTCTCCCATTCGACACCGCGTTTCCTGCCCCGCAAGTGTACGTATTCATGTAGGGCGTATTATTCAACATGTCGTATTCAATAAAAGTGCTCCGGTGCCTATTCGACTGCGTTCTTGTTTAAAGGTGTATTAATAAAGGCATAATATCTTCTGAAACGCTATAGTTGAAAGGTGTGTTGCTGTGGGAGCTTATTTTAAGCTTTGGATTTGTTTGGTGAAATAAGGTTCTTTATATATTTTCTCTCTAATTAATAAATTATTAGGTACGCTTCTTCCATGCGTAGCCTATATTGCATAGTTATTGACTTATGTTCCTATTCCTATGTCCTATGGGCAGGGGTTGCTCCGCCATCGCGTTCTATCTTGAGCTACGCGTATTATTTTGCTCCAGGTCATTCCAATGATACCCGCTTTTGCTATCACCGTACGCATACCGTTGCAGCTATCACCGTACGCGTGGCCGCCCCAAACAAACATGGCAATTGTTTGGGGCGGCCACGCTTCATTTTGCCTTGCCTAAGCAAGCCTTTGCCTAAGCAAGCCTTAGATTGGAACCTATATTGGAACCTATATGCTTAGGGATATGATTGTGATACTTGATCTTCAAGCTGATGGAGATTTCGTTGCAGCGTCTCAACAAGTCTTCGTTAGTTATTTTCTCGGACCAGCGTATGCCGAAAATGTTACGGAGGCATCGGTTGATTGTTTATCCCCATCAAGTTTACACCGCCACTGCCGTCCAGCTCTCATCAGTCTCTTGTCCATCGAAGTTAATTATTAATCGCACAAAAAACGCAAGGAATTAACGTAGGTAAACCTTTCGGTATCGGCCGGGGGTTCTGAGGCGCGTAGTCTGAAATTTAAATTCTGATAATGACAAACTGCTTTGGAATGATAGTTACCCTAATAAGTTCGTATTAAGTTATATCAAATGTGATAGCCTACTTTTCTTAAAATTGTGGACTTATCTAATTAAGTCAGTAATCGTATATAAAAAATAATTATATTATTTGAATGTTTTACTTATTTTTTTATTGCCTCAATATTTAATGAGGTGTGAATTAGACCACAGTTAATGTCTACCCACTAGTATAAATAACTAATATCGGTTGCCACCCCACATGGGGCGGAGTTTAGCCCTCCCTACCCAACTTATTGCTCTTTTGCAGCACTATTGTACTTTAAATTATATAACTGTGACACTTTAAGGACTGATTTATGACGCTGTTGCCGTTTTCTATATTATTGGTGTAGAAAGCTTTATATATTTACCTGTGTCTAGTACATATTGCTGTATGAATTATAAAAAAAAATATTTTGCATACACTAAATATATTAAATATAGTGGTATTGAAATATTACTTAAATAAATTATTAGTGTAAATTAGGTTTGTGATAGGTATAGATTATCAGTGTTTCAAGGAACATAAAAATGTTCGGATTTACTATATCCTCTTCGATAAAGGTAATCATCGGAATTAAAACCTTGTTCTAGAAGGATTTTTACGTAAAGCGCTATGTTCATATTAATTAATATACCATTTATAAGCTATATTGACCGTTATATTTATCCTAACAAACAGGTCGTATACTCTACGATGTGCCATGTGCCGTTTGTCGGGACCACTCCTCTGGAAAACACTACGGGGTTTTTGCGTGTGACGGATGCGCAGGGTTTTTCAAACGCTCTGTAAGACGCGACCGTCGCTATGCTTGCAAAGCCAGGATCCCTGGAGTTTGCCTAGTCGATAAAGCCCATCGAAACCAGTGTCGCGCTTGTCGCCTTGCTAAATGTCTTGAAGCTGGAATGAATAAAGACGGTCAGTTCGTTTGGTAACTCGTATCTTTATTTAATTCGCTTTGTACGTCAATAGGGGCCATCCATAAATTACGTCACACGTTATGGGGAACGGGGGTTCAACGAAATGTGATATTGTGTGACAAAGGACATGGTATGGTCAAAAGCTTTTTGACGTCACATGTCAAAATCTAAAATACTAAAACTCAAAAATTATATGTAAACCAAAAACTTAAAAATATTATAAAATCGATCGATACAAAACGGATATTCCAGACATTAATAAGAAAACGAAGTGCCTGATATGCCAGTGGTGGTGATTGGGTCCAAAGTCTGTGGACACAAGTTGATTAAGTTTTGTATCTTTTATTAACTTTATATTTCTTTTATCGTTTTTTAAATTGGTCTTTTGTACTGTCAATTACCTAAAATATTTGAATTATTTCCTCCAAAATTCCAAATTAAAAAATGTGACGTCCAGGGGGATGGGGTTTCACAAGTATGACAAGGACGGGGAGGGGGGTCAAAAAACCTTAAAATTTGCGTGACTATGGATGGCCTCGAAAAGACACATAACATACATTTAATTATTGTTGATGCATTTTTTCTTTCTCACAACTTTTTCGTTATGTGTAAGAATAAAAAATGATTTCACGGAAAATATTTTTTCGAAAACAACTTCAATAAACTATTACATTGGCACTTTTACTACATTTTAAATTTACGTAATTTTATTTATGTTCCACGAAGTCCGCTGAATTCTGAATGTAGTGGGGAAATGTTGAATAGCGTGAGTAGCCCACCTAAGCAGCATGACGCGTGAGGTGTCAAGATATCTATCTGTACGATAGCTTGTTAATGCAATATTTCAAGCAATAGTTTTAATTGATTTGCTAGGCGTAGTTCGTGGATTCGATTCCTTAATCAGAAAAATATTTCGGTATTGCGTTATTTAGGTGGGCACGGCATGTCGTCTGTGAATTGATATTAGTCAATTTAAATTATATTTATGAAAGTATGATTAATTATTAATAACCAATTTAACTTGTAATGGAATACTAATATTAGAAAATAGTGACATATAGCGAAAAAGCTTTAGAGCATTCTTGAAAATTAATATGCTTGTATAATGATCAGTTTAGGTCGATCAATGATACCTACTTCAATCGTTCGATAAATGTTGTGATATTTTCCCCATAAATGATGCTAACATATAAACAACAAGACCTAAACATAGGTTTTTATAGATAATATCTTGTTTAATTCCAATTAATTTTAATTATTTTTTCAGCCGTTCAGCACGAAAGAGGTCCTCGTAATTCGACAATCAGGCGTCAAATGGCACTATATCTAAAAGATCCTGCATCACCATCCTCAGAACTAAATCTACCATTACCTCCAGTTTTAGACTTAGCTACACCAAAACACAACATTTTACCTTCACCATCTATGAATATATTCCATAGTCCATACCATTGTTATCATAGATTAAACTTGTTGACATCTCCCATAGTTTCGTGTCCAACGGAAACATCATCTCCACCACCAATCACTCAATCACTTTTTAATCCAGCAGAACCAGAGCCAGAAGCAATGTGTGAAGCAGCTGCTCGACTTCTATTTATGAATGTAAAATGGGCAAAAAATGTTCCAGCCTTTACGTCTTTATCTCTTTCTGATAGATTACTTCTTTTAGAGAAATCATGGAGAGATTTATTCCTTATTGGTACATCCCAGTTTCTATATCCATTGGATTTCAAAAAGCTTTATACTGAAAAAAATCCTAGAATAGAACCAAAAGAATATGAAGATTTTGTTAAGACACTTAAGGAAATAGCCAAAGTGCGTCCAGACAATAATGAGTATGCTTGTCTACGAGCGATAGCGCTTTTTAAGACGTCTTTATATGAGAAAAATGAATCATTGGGAACTGACTCTGAGCTTAGGAGGCTTCAAGACCTACCGGCGGTTGCTGCTTTACAGGATCACTCTCAAGCTGTACTTAACGAGGTATTAAATTTTTTAGTTTTTTTAGAAAAAATTATCGCGATCGCCTAATCATAAAACATTATCGCCTAAGAAACGAGTCTGGGTGCTCCGCGAATCAGCTATGTACAACTGTGGTGGGTCAACGTCTATTCCTGCAGAAATGGAAGTTTCATGCTCAACTCGGAAACTTGTGAAAATAACATGAACCATTATGATTTTCGTCCGTGGACGCTTTTTAGAAAGATATAAAAATATTGACAAGTTTTCCTTTTTCGTTTCGGTTTTATTGTTGTATCGGTTCCAAAATACTGCTGAGGTATATGATAGTACAAATACGCTATCCACGGCGTAATGACAATGTATATATATATATATATATATATATATATATATATATATATATATATCCATATATATCCATATATATCCATATATATATACCCATGTTATGTATATATACCAATGTAACACACATTGTCATGCATCCAGGAGGTGAGAATGGAATTATTCTATATGTTGGGCGATGGTGGAACGTAATGAAATTGTGGGAACGATTTGAAAAAAATGGTAAAAGATATAAAGAGACGAAATATCTCTGTTTTGTTAAGGCACGCAGCCATTCCATAAAAAATCTTCTTCATCAACGGTTGCAGCCATCCAACTAAAAAGCAGTCAAAACAATGAAACAGGTACCTACTGAGATCTCCAGAAACGTGAACAGTATTCCACGTGTATCAAAATTTATACTTTAAAAAGTTGGAGGCGATGATAGTTCGGCTTGAAAAACAATAACTTTGTTATAATCCCGATTTAGCCAATTAGCTATCGTAGTACACGCAAACTCGCTTATAGCTGCTCTTTGTCGGTCTGCAGCTAATTATCGCTAGCCTTGTTTTCCCGTACGGTGTCAATACTGCCTATCAGTCGACATAGGTTTCTTTAGTGTTAAGTAGGATTGACAGTTAAGGCGATAAGATGTAGTTAGCACCTTCACATCCCTTATAGTGATAATGACAGTTTATTAAAGTTTTAATAAAGTGTCGTAAGATGGTTAGACACCTACAAGGTTTTTTGTTTGAAAATGTAGTTATGTACTTACCGTCATAAACTAATATCTTATAATGTACAGAATTAGAAAATTGTTATTTATGTTTCGTTAAGAATTTCAAAATATAAAAAAAAACAAGTTACTCTAACTCAAATTTCTGCCTTCTCGATTTTTGTCTATCTACTATTACAAATTATGAATTCTACTTTTACTAGAGTTAATTAATAATCAGAGGTGCCAAGTAGCTAAAAATGTAATTGTTTTTTTTTTATTTTATACATATATTTATTAAAGTAATATAAGGTTATGGTATAACTGAAAGTGAAATCCATTGTAATTAGATTGATTGTATATATCTCTTTTTTATTTTTTCAGTACACGGCACGAATGTATCCGCATGAAATATTACGCTTCAGTTACTTGCTTCAATTACTACCTGTCATTCGAAGAGTTCCTAGTTCGACAATTGTCGAATTATTTTTTCGAAGTACTATCGGCGAAATACCTATTGAAAGAATAATAAGTGATATGTATAGAACCGGAAAGGATAGTGCATAATAATTTTAATTATTAGTAATTATGTAGTAATTTATTATACGAAAGAAAATCTTATGCTAAAACATTTGATCGTATTAAAGCAATTTTAAATTATTATTATTAATAATTTAATTACTGAACTTATTGTGATAATAAAATTAGTATTATACGATGCACACAAGTCTTACCCTTCATTGGTTAGGGTACGAGCTAATAATGCTAACATCTTCATTTGTGACGCCTGAATTTGAACTATATTATTAAATCATTACTCACTAAAGTATAAAAATTTCATCGAAGTATGTAGCGATGATTATATATAATAATAATTCACCATGTATAATATATTATATTTCAAAGTAACCAACTTATATATAAAATAAATAATATTCACAACAGTATTTAGATAAAACTAACATGCACCAACTTTATAACACTAGTTATGACTGATTGATCATTTTAATGCCCAGCCGATGTTGCGTTATTGTTGCTATTAAATAATAACCTATTAAACTATTTAATCATATTTGGTTGATGTTAATTATAAAAATTTACTATGATCAATAAGACGCTAAAGCTAGTGAAGTTTCCACAAAGATTATGTTTGGAAAAATATCCTGATAAGTGCATGTGTATCGTGAGTTAGATGAGATGCGTTTTATTATCACCACCTAGATCAGTGATTCCCAAAGTTGAGTGGGCCGCAACTCATACTAACCAAAACTTCCTATTGAAGAACTGTTCAATGAAGAAATATTCTAATACTTAAGTACAGAAAGTGCTATTTTTAAATGATTACGATATATTTGTTTCTTATTCTTAGTCATTATAGCTTAGGCATCAACTTCAATTTTAGTTACTTAGATTGTGTATATATATATATATATATATATATATATATATTGTATATATATATATACAATATATATATATATATATATATATATATATATATATATATATATATATATATATATATATATATATATATAAGGCGAGTACGATGTGTCCAACCATATCTACAAAACATCAGGGAGTTTAAACGTGTGATCTTGGCTAACTGGGAACATATTCCACAGGACACCATCAAAAGCCTGGTAGAAAGCATGCCAAGACGATTACATGCCATAATTGCTGCAAAAAGAGATCATACTCGTTATTAATTAATCGTCTTTTATTAAAGTATCATAAAAATACTCGTACCCTTAATTTCCCTACCCATACACATAAAAATACTGATTTCGGTTTACACTGACTGAAAAACTTATTCTAGGATTTAAGTGTTAAAAAAATATACAAAAGAAATTTGTAAAAGCTAATGACATGGTAAAAATATTAATATGCTTAGAAAAGCCAATGACTCTAAGGTGCCCGTTACACATATATATTTATATAATATGTTTCATACACCACGGCACACCATCACTGGATATTTGATACGGTGCTGTCCTCTGAATAAACAATACATGCTACTGATTTGCAACCTAAAGTTGTTATGCAAAATAAACACAGCAATAAAAGGGGCATCTTAATCCTGCGTCCAGGATGTTGGAATGAATCCTCAGAGCTGATTCTCGTCCTCGGGGGCGAAGGCCCCCCCTGTTATTGCCTGCCACTTTGGAAGTGCGTAGGTCAGGCATCCCTGGATAAGTTTACGTCGTCTCCTATGTGCCCATGTCCTAATCCCTAGTCGCGTCCATCGGTCATCCCCGACCTGACTGGAAGCCGGGCGGCGATGTAAGACAATAAGACAACGACGATTATGCATGTAGAAAGTTAAGAAAAAGCCTTCGCTCACCGCTAAGGTTTCCCTTTTGCAACAGATCACTAAACTACTGGTGTTCTTTAATGAAGTTAAAAATACGCACATTTGTTATAATACCTAATAAAAGAATGCATTTACCTACTATTGATGTATTATATCGCAGTAAACAACAATGAAAATGGATAAAGCCAAATTTATTTTTTCTATCGATATCTATTATTATTTAATGTCAATATAATTAACATTTATAACAATTGTAAATTCATAAATAAATTATGTCATCATCCAATGTGTAGACTTTTATTTATATTTCTATATTCATGTTCTTCACAGCCCATGTACGTCTCACTGCTGAGCTTTGGAACCCACGACCATTGACTCTGTAGACGCTATCGCTACTGAGCCAAGTGGTTAATCTATGTTCTTAATTTATTTTATTAAATTCTAGTTGTTTAACTGCATTGCATTGCAATATTATACTGAAGAACTTGCACGTAATCTATTCTTAAATGATTATAGTGCTTAAAAAAAAATTCTCGAGCTTGTGAACAAGTGATATACTAAAGTTTTATCAAAATTGGGTATGGTTTCGGAAGTTTATACCATTATGGTAGATATATTATCATTACCGTCATCCTACGGCAGCTCATTGTTAGACCTCTCCCAAGGCTCACCATCTACACTTATTTTCGACTACACGCATTCAGTTTTCGCTAGCCGCCCATATCGTCGCTCTATCTAGCCAGGGGGTTGTTTGTCAAGATGAGATCTCCTCTCCAGCATTTGTATACTGCCCATTGCTAGATTGCTTACTCGAAGAGATACCAAACTATATAAGAAAAACAAACTTAAATAAAATTTTTGATTCAAGTGGCATTTTGTTTTCTATAGCCACAGTAATGTCTGGAGAGTACAATGAGTGACGGTAAGTCTCCAGCGGCAGCTCTCCTAATTTAGCGATCATGTATTGCACGTATATGATCGAATGTTGTACTGAAGGAGCAATGGCTATGAAAAATTTCGGTTGGTCGATGGCAATCTGTTCAATTACTGTTTGCAAGCTGTGGTGAATAACTCTAATGCGGACCCACCAAACATTCACCAGTATCTTCTTTTGCGTCAACGATTCAGCCATAAGGTATATGACAGTTTCCAATTATCACGCAGGTTGCATTTTCATCATAAGTGACCATACCATTCAGGATCCCGTCATTATTGCACCGGTTAAGTAACGCAACGCAGCACTGGACGCCCGCTTCCTGATGGACTTCACTCATTAGGTATACATTTTTTGAGCTTTTCTTCTTTCCTAATTTGGCGCGAGTGACTAAGAGTCATTTAAACAAGTTTATCTAAACAATTAAAAATGAGTTGTTTCAAATCAGTACTATCGTTTTTTGAAGAAAGTAGTTATATTTTGCACAGAAAATATTAAAAATTGGAATAAGAGTTTACATTTTAACTATATATTTTAATTTAATTACATTATTTAGTTATTACATTATTTATTTGTATAACTTTAATAGATTATTTAGTTCGTAAAAACTACGACATAATTTTCTGCACTTTATTACCGTGCAGAAAAATCTTACGTATTTTTCACTCTATTTTTTGTACATGTACACCGTATGGCACCCGTTGGACGTGGACACCGGCCGCAGCACCGTGACACTCTCCGTCCACTTTGTACTATTGATGTCGCCAATCACCGCTCAGGCAAGACACGCAGCTCCAGTGTAGGTTTCGAATAACTCTGGCGTAGTTTGTAACGTATCCACTTTACCTATTTTATTTTATTATTTATTAAAGGCGATAATGAAGTAGTAATCTTCATTATCGCCTTTAAATCGAAATTAAGTAAAAAATACTGTAATCTGTCTAGTAGGTTAGTTAGATAATTAGTATTTAATTAGTTAAGTAGTAACTAATGTCGAAACAGACCTGCGCTAGCTTTAAACTGAAATTTATTTGAATTTTAAATATCTAATAAAAAACGACAAATATTTAATTTCAAAATTGAAAGTTTCGAGATCGGCAATTTCGTAAAAAGGCCCTATTTTTTATAATTGAATTTACTTATTATTGCAGTTACTAAATTGTAAATAGTTACTTCATTTTATATATTTTAATTTATAATTTTATTTGAAATTTATTAAGGTTAAAAATTAATAGACAAAAATTTTCCTTCCTTCCGTCAACACCACTTTATCCCTTTTGAGATAAGCCGGAATAAACTAACAGTCGCAAACATTTTAAAAATGGCATATGAGTATTATTGTATATGATATAATGGTATATGATTATAAATGAGTATTATGGCGTGCCAGCCGTAGTACTTACGGCGACACAGGGGATCTTTAGGGGATTTAATCTTCGATGTAATTGAAATTCTTCTAAGTGAAATCAATTTATTTACATTTTATATTCAATCTCAATCGCTTATGCCGGACGGGTGACATGTCTATCGAAAGACGTCAGTCGAACAAATCTTATTGTTTTTCAAATACAGTTTATTTCTTTTTTATTTTAAAATTACGAATATAAAAAGAAGTAATATAATATAAAAGGTTTTAATACTTGCCGTAAAAAAAATTTCAGAATGAAAAATTTTCTTACCGCACATAAAAAATTAAAAATTAACCTACAAATCTAAATCAAAATTTAAAAACGCAATTCATATTAACAGTCATATATAATATTTTCGAATCTTTAAGAAAAATAATATTATGAAATTATTAATCATTAAATTATATTATTAGTTTTATAAATTAAGTTGAATAAAAGAGATATTAATTATAAGGATACTACTATATACATACTTACCATCAAAGATGACCCCAATATCCTATAGATTAAATTGGGTTTAGCAAGCAGCAGATCCGATCAAACAACGAAAACAAATATTAGAGGAGTTATGCGACAGCAAAATCACCCATATCCACTGGCTACACACACTATGGCTCTCATTTGGATACTCCTCTACCAGCAAAATCAATGAAGCAACGAAGCCACATTCCAAACCATTCCCTAATCTATAACATTCTCAGAAAAATTCGAAATCTATACTACTCAAAACATTTCTACGTTTACTTCATTTTTCCTATAGTCTCAGCAACATCACTTTTTTCTTTTTTTTTCTTGTCATCTTCTCATCTTCTCAATCGCATAGTTTTCTGCTTTGCTTATGCAGTCTTATGCCGTGCCTATGCATAGTCTTCTATCTTCGCGTATCCTGTCTTCTATCTACGCGTATCCGGTTTTCTATCTACCCGGTCTTCTATCTACGCGGCGCCTCCAATATATAGCCGGCCAGCCGTACTTACTGATACGACAACACACGGGATCTTAAGCGGTTTTTATTTTCTATGTACCTAATTAAACTCTTCCAAATGAAATTGATTTATTATTGTATCAATGTACATTTTATATTAATTATATACATTAATAATATTCTACTATTTCATTTTATATTAATGAATTTTACTTTTCGGTACGGCAGACCGTGGATTGACGGAGAGGAAGGGAAAAGGATAGAGAAGAAAAAGGATAGGGCAGGGGAAAGGAAAGATGAATTTAGACAGGTAAGACAAACAGTGATACGATAGTAGCTCGGGAGGCCGGGATCGCGTACCCGCGTACCAATACCATTCCTAATGTTCACGTCAATAGTATTAGAAACATTAGGACATAGAAAGTAGATATCGCTACTGCTCCACTTGGACTTTGTTTATATGGCGGTGTAACGTGACCTATGTATTACAAGTCCTAACAAACTTATTAGCATGCTGGCAACAACTTTTTATTGTGATCTTGTACATACTGATTCCGTTGCATTCGAGACATTTTTTTCACCGTTCCAGTGTTCTACCAGGCTACTTAAGCTCATGGAAACTATTGTGATATGTTATCGCAGTTATTTATATATTATATTTTTTATGCTTATAGTCTAACGTTAACCCCATGATGTCATTGATAAGTGAGACTCATGGGCACGTCGACTCGTCTCCAGTGACATGTGTGCGCTTCGTCTATATTGTGTCTAAATCCCCGATTAATCTCCACTTTTATGAGCTTTTGTTCGCTCCCTTTTAAATATTTTTTGCTCCGGTCTGATTTATTAACAATACTGTTAAAGCCTGTGTTCAAAATTGCACTTTAATATGTTGCAATAAGTTTCATTTTCAAATCGGTTATAATTAAGCATCTTGTAGTACGATTTATTGCTTTAACAATCATAAAATAGAGTCGATAACGCATCAGACCCGGTTGATATATAAACTTACATATTAACTTTTAGAGTTTATAGTCTTTCGGTCACGTCAATTTGTGTATTGTCATTTGAACATAATAGCGATGCCACCCCCAGGGTATATTGGTTAAAACCCGACGAAAGTAACCTCGATTTTTGACAAATGATAGTCTGGTTTCCCTTTCGCACTCATCAATATTTTTATCGAATAACAAGGACAGTAAATGAAATTGTGTGGATATTAAAAGGTCTATTTAGCGGAACTTCGTTTAGTTATTAACTGAATGCATTTAATAATAACGATGTCAGCCTTTTGTGTTTATGTCATATTGTAGGGCTTGCGACGTAAAATACAATTTCTAAATACGATTTATTGTATTCATGAAGTAATGATGTACTGGCATCTCAGTTTCTACCAACTGAATGGCACTAGGTTTTTTATTTTAGGATTTACTTGCAGAAAATGAATTTGAGCTTGAAGTCGCATATTGCAGTATCAGGATGAATTTTGCTAAATCGATCACATTCTTACTATATAATTTTTAGGTATACTTAGACTAAAGAGGTGATATAATATAACATTTAGCATCAATGGTTTAATATTATAAAAAGGAAAAAGAGCCCAACGCTGATTCTGCGGACCGTAAATTGTTATACCCTGCCTCTTATTCTATCCTCGACGTCACTTATTTCTTTGAAGACTGATATTGTATAATTTAGCGTGTATCTCCAATGCCAATGTTATTTGATTGTATAAATACGATTGTATAAGTACTTATACCTAATGACGACGTATAAGAACGTCGTCTCGGGAACTAATTGGATTTCTCAAATAAAAACGTATTCGAACTTACAAATTTTCTTTGTTGATCATACAAACATATCTCTACATAACTTCACTAGACAGTAGTTACAACTCAAGTGCACACGAAAAGATGTGACTTTCTATTCTGTTCTATTGTTTTGAAAACACAATTAGGTATGTTTTTTTTAACGTTAAAAAGATAAATTTATTTAGAAAAGTTTTATTATTTAAAATACATATAATAATCAATGTATCACTATAGTATCTACGTTTAAGCCAAAATTTAATTGGTATTTCTGTCTGTTATTTGAAGTCACAAATATCAGGCATTTATCAAGCTTTAAAATGAGACAAAAGAACTGATAATAATTATAACAAAAATATTTTAATCAGATCGATACTTTTACATCTAATAATTACGTAGGTTATCGAAAACTAGATACTGTAATCATTTATAAGGAGTTTGATATATCATGTACATTTTAAATAAATTTATTTTACATCTAAAGGTATATTATTATTCATTTCTTTTTCTTTTTGGCAATTAATTATAACAATTATTATGTCAGAGTGAAGTAAAATATTATATAATAAAATCAAGTATCTTGAAATGTACTAAACAGCTTGTCCTGTTACGTCTTGATAAAACGGTGGCTATTCTACCAAAACCTTCTATGGACTTTTGCAGTTAACTTAAAAAGTCACAATACACGCATTTATTTAATATTACTCCACTGAATGATGTTAAAGCAGTTAAGGAGTTCTGGAAGGTATTCAGGGAAGAAGTGGTCAGTGTGGCCACTGAAATTTGTGGTGTTGCCAAACGCATGAAAAGAAAAAAGATGAAGAATAGATTGGATAGATAATGAAGTGCAAGAAGCAGTGAAGGGTAAAAGAAAGCAAAAGAAAGCTTGAGTGGTTGGCTAAGAAAGCTTAATGAAGAAAGTGTCGAATAAGGAAAATTAAGAGAAAAAATGATATTTGCATAACATATATAAAGCTATAATATATGGACAGTCAAAAGTTTTACGTAGCTAAGATCCGCGACAAGCAAAACAATAACAGAAAATTAATAATGTGTGTTTTTCCGTTGGGTTTAGTGGATTTATTTGGAACTTAAACCAAAAACTTACCGAAAATCGGCCATCAACTCTCCACCCACCAACCACTATACACAACGCCAAACACACACTATCACTTTTCCATCTTGTACACGACACGTTTCGCCCTGTTTCGCCCCAACACGAGGCATCTTCAGGTATAGTAGACTCTACGGAAGACAACCGAAAAGTAGAGTTCCGGAGCTTGTCGCGGATCTTAGCTAAGTAAAACTTTTGACTGTCCATATAGTGATGGATTTCCGCAGAGTAACGCCTGACTCCATTAATAATATATAAAGCTAGCAATACCCAGAATTGAACTAGCATGTAGAGTCCACGAATAATTCCGGGACGTCCTAACATGGCAACATTTTTATCAGACAAATTTAACACGTTACTTATCGACTTCTTTGCTTCTGTTTACGTGTGTTAATTTTCATTAAATTTATTTAAAATATTCGCTGTATTGTCAATGCTGCCCATAGTATTTTTTGAAATAACCGAGGTTTTTCATGGACAGCTTTCGTTTTCCAGACTCTTATAAGTCTTTTTAAACAACAAGTAAGTTACCTATTTTTTGTATTTTTATACATGTTTGTACTTATTCACAAATTCATTTGGCTTAATTTTAAAACGAAACTGACAGGACTATTAACAAGTAGCAAAAATATCATTATTCAAGAACGGTCACAGGAATATATATTTAAAAAAAAAATATTGAGAAATAATTAAAATAAATTATTTTACATATGTATAACAAATACTATATTTGCTTACATCAATATTTTTTTATTTATGCTAACTTTTAGTAACGTTTATTAATGGTTACATGAAAATATTTGATTAAATCTTAACTATGCTTTGTAAAATTTAGGATGATAATTTTGACAACTCACGCACATGAAGTTTTGTATTTTTTTACAGAAACAATGTACTTTCGATAATATCATACTTTATGGATGGATACCGCCCTCTTAGTGAAGCTACTCATACATTCGATAATATCATACTTTATGGATGGATACCGCCCTCTTAGTGAAGCTACTCATAACGAACAACTACAAATTATCGAAAATCGATTTGAAATAAAATAAATCGATCGACATTTAAGTTAAATTATATTATTTATTGTAAATATATAAGTCATTTGCAATTATCTATCACATTTATTTCTAAAAAATCTATAATCGATATATCTAATTTACACTTTTTTAAATTGTTTACCAATGATAACTGAATAATATGTATTAAACTACATATTTATATATATAAATTTAATATGTATTAAACTTTTCTTTTGTAGGTCATGTAGCAAAACATAACACATCTCCACCATTTACGGCCAGGAAAATGCTAACATTATTGCAAAATGCATGTGAATATGTTACTGCGGTGATTGGAGACAAGTTGTAGAACACACAAAAAAAAATTATTCAAGAAGACTGGGAGCGAAATGTCCGCTTTGATAGCGTTTGTAAACAAGAAATTATAATAAATCTAAGAGATAGTTCTGGTGATGATGAATACGATTTAGGTTTTACACCACTGCATTAATATTTATTAATAATCGATATCAAGTTATATAAGAATAGTAATCCATAATCGAATACGTTCGTTAACGATTATATACTGCCCTCATCCTTAGTGTGACCTATCAAAATTATCATTCTAAATTTTACAAAGTATAGATGGTGCTAGTGTATTAATGGAAATTTGAGGATGGCTCGAGAACTAATTTCTAAATCAAATAAAATATATATACACACACACACACACACACACACACATATATATATATATATATATATATATATATATATATATATATATATATATATATATATATATATATATATATCTTTTAATAATATGTATGTACTTATTGATACTTTAACCGGTTACTACTGTGTATTAGCGGAATTAGTTATAATTTCGTTTTATATACATTATTCAGTTTACAAATGTCATGGAAATAAAGTACAAAGCATGAAAATACTATATG